>JMFS01066647.1:0-32794 GCA_000699545.1 Podiceps cristatus | reverse complement strand
TTATTATTATTATTATTATTATATATTTAATTTAACATAGTTTTAAAATGAATATATTTGAAATTAAGGTTCCCACTTTCATAATTTCAGAAAAAGCTTGAGAGTGTGCTCTGAACATAACCTGCAGCTCAGAAACCAGAAGTAATTGAGAAAGAAATGCAGATTGATTAGAAATAATTCAGACGTTCTGGAGATCTTGGCTCAAGCTTTAAATGTCTGTGTTTGGCATTACTGAGCACACTGGCTGAAGATCTGGCCAGCAGCCTTGCCTTTTGACACTCATTTGTGACACTGAAATCATATGGACCTCTTCTTCCCCAAATTCCTAAATATGAACTACAAGCAACACAACATTAAAAATTCTATGTTTTTTCAAGAGAGGGCTGGATCAGTTTACATCAGCTGAAGCATCATGCTGATACCCAGGGGTGCTCTTTCAGATCTCCACTCCTTTTTTTTTTTCCTGCTGGTTAATCAAATAATCAGGATCACTCATGTATACCTTTTATTTACTGTTACCTTTTAATTCCAAAGTAGAGTTGCACTCTAAAATGCAGGAGTCTTCAAGCACGTCTCTGCTAAGGTGGGAGGTTTGACTGCAGCACAAAAAAGCTGTCCAGGTTAGTTTTAATCGAGATCGATTTAAACGTGGGCACTGTGAGCCTCCTTGGACCAGTCTGTACTGAAGCCTGCCTTTTCTGCTACCAGGAAAAAACAGTGTGGCCAGCAGGGCTGGGGAGGTGATCGTGCCCCTGTACTCGGCTCTGGTGAGGCCGCACCTCGAGTACTGTGTTCAGTTTTGGGCCCCTCGCTATAAGAAGGACATGGAGGTGCTTGAGCGTGTCCAGAGAAGGGCGACGAAGCTGGTGAGGGGCCTGGAGAACAGGTCCTACGAGGAGCGGCTGAGGGAGCTGGGCTTGTTCAGCCTGGAGAAGAGGAGGCTCAGGGGCGACCTTATCGCTCTCTACAGGTACCTTAAAGGAGGCTGTAGGGAGGTGGGGGTTGGCCTGTTTTCCCACGTGCCTGGTGACAGGACGAGGGGGAATGGGCTTAAGTTGCGCCAGGGGAGTTTTAGGTTAGATGTTAGGAAGAACTTCTTTACTGAAAGGGTTGTTAGACATTGGAACAGGCTGCCCAGGGAGGTGGTGGAGTCACCATCCCTGGAGGTCTTTAAAAGACGTTTAGATGTAGAGCTTAGGGATATGGTTTAGTGGGGACTGTTAGTGTTAGGTTAGAGGTTGGACTCGATGATCTTGAGGTCTCTTCCAACCTAGAAATCCTGTGATCCTGTGATCCTGTGATCCAGGATTTGAACTGTCCCATTTAGCCTGAGTCACTCCTCCCAGCGAGAGTGTGTGTGAACGCTTGTATCAGTACCACAAATAGAAGCTCACTGCTTCTGTATCACCTGCTTTTAGCAAGGCAAGAATGTGACACTACTAAATTGACTGATAGCAAAATGATGGGTGATACCCTGGGAATGGCACTGAAATTCCCCTGGTTCCGTAAACCGGTATTTCCAGTGGTGCAGATTGAAAGGGAAGGCTGCGGCCAGGAAACTCTCGCTGAACTAGGACCCCAGCACCGTGACGCTGGTAGGCAAGTTTGAAAGACAACTCATCAGTAGGATCTTCAGCATTTTCCAGGAAGAAGGATCCATTGAGGAAGAGTGCATTCAAGGAGCTGGAGAGAGCATTTATCCCCTGCAGAAGGGATGAATGAGTGACCAGGTGGGTAGTACTGGCATAGCAGACATAGCTACTTTGCTCCTTTTCAGCTGTTCTACAGTGTTACCGAACAGCTACTACCAATTACGCTGTGTACCAGCAGCGGATGGAGATACTCCTCACATCGACATGCAGGGGTTATTATAGCAGGAAGAGCTGACTTTCAGAAATTTGAGAGTCTCTGGTCTGTTAGCTACAAGGGAAGCGCAAGCTTTTTGGCTACTGGCTCCGGTGGTGGACATTGTTCATGGACAGCACTTCTCAGCATCCTGAGCTGTATCTGGCCTCCCTGTACCAATAAATAACATGACTGTCCGTGATTGCTGACTACCTACATGGGGACATCTGTGCCTGCTGTGTTACCAGAAGTAGCAAGTTTGTTGAAACACGATGCTGCCTGCAGGGAAAGGTGCTTCAGAAGCAGGGAAGCAAAGAGAGAATTGTTTGAAAGCAAATCTCTCTTGATGTCCATTTTCAGGGTAACATACAGAGAACTAATCATGCAAATCCAAACTCAAGGGAAATAAGCCTTGGTTTCTTCATCTGGTGCTCTGAAACTCAGCCAGCACCACATACAACCAATATCCCCGAGGTGACAAAGGGCAGTGTTGTTGTAGGCAATGCATATTGGATTACTGGAGACTCCACACTGTGAAATGATTATAAATCAGTAATTAGTTGGTGATGTATAATTTGGTTCAGAATTGTGAAGCCAGACAAAATCAACTTATTAAAAATAATGCACTATTAACTCAGTCTCTTGTGCAATTAAAAACTCATAACATCTAACTGAAGTAGTTAGAAAGGCCTTCTAACAGCAGGAAAGACTATAACCATTTAAAAATGTGCCCAACTAAAAGTCGCATTAGGTCCTGGAAATTTTATTTCTTTAAAGACAGAGGGACGTGCTATTGCTTTTCACCCTGAAGAACCCTCCTTCACTCAAATGCAGTTTAACCTTTGGACAGTAGGACATGAATGTGCTGGAACTAAACAGTGGTTGGCACAAGTGAGCAGCTCATCAGAAGATGTTTTTTTGATGTACCAGTGCTTTGGAAAAATACTTCCTGCAGGTGTTCTGAAATTACCTGGAGTTTTTCAGGAACGGCTTGATTTAATTTTCAAATCCCTGCTGTGGTCATACAGACATAATCTGGGAAGTGCCTCACGACCAATTAGCTTCTGCAGGTGTTAAGTGGCACAAGATAGCCCTTTCAGATGTGATTGGCTTTTTTTGGCCAAATTGTGTGATTTCTGGATCTTTTTTTGTGATTGAAGTTATTGCCATGATATTGCACTGATTTTGGTTTTGATTAATTCAGCTTTCTTAGAGGTGACAGAGGGACATAGCCAATGAAAAGATGGCACAGTACAGCAGTATTTATGGAAGACTTCTGACGAATTCCAGCTTTGTAGGAATGACACGTTACTTGAGATGTCCATAAAAATTAAGAGTCACAAGACAGTTTTGACCAACTCCTTCAGTTGGTGAGAGCAGTATGACTGGGACTCCATTCCTGTGAATAACAGGAGATCTCTTCTGAGCACGTGCTGAGACCCTGCTTGTGACAATACCCCGCACCACGACGCCCAGAGATAAACTGTATGTGACTGTAGCACTGATGGCCCTCCAGGCCCTACACCACAGCAGCCACCACTGACCAGAGCTGGAGGAGGCCGAAGAGGTTGCTCAGGCTAGAAGAGTTGATTCCTATGCCACCAGACCAGACAGTTATAGACACTGGTCCCTGCTTTATAAGTCCTCTCTGGAGGCTTTTTTACATTTCCGAAAAAAAACCCCAAAGATTTTGAGAAGGCTCTCTTATCACTGTATACTGCTAGCTGCAACTGCTTGAAGAACACGAATTATTCCAAGCAACCAGTGTTGGTACACAATGCACAGGCTGACAGCAGGAGAAGCAGAAAACAGAGGAGGAAAAAAACAATTTTTAAAGCAATTCTGCCTTAAAATAACTTGTATGCAAACCTATGTACATCAGTGACAGGTGTGGTCTCCAGAGGTCATAGAAGCCCTCAGCAAGCAGCAAACAGCTGTTTGGTGTCTCTACAGGAACCGTATGAATTATGCACTTACTGATTGCAGAGCAGCACTTGACAGTTACATTTTCAAAGAAATTTACCCACTCTAGTACACAGAGAAGTCCTTATTCTCTGCCTTTATCCAGTTTTCTAAGGAAGTGACGCTGTTTGTGTATATCTCACCTGATAAACTTTAAACCTGCTGGCTATTTCCAACCAAACTGAAGGTGCAAGAGAGGTCTCACCAAGAGTCAAAATCCTCCACGATTAAACAGCTGGAGAGAAGCCTTTGCAGTGTTTCCATAAAGCAAAGGATGTAGCGTGAGCATAGCTGTTAATAGACATAAGAAAACCTGTAAAGGAGAGACCCCAAATAAATGCTCAGACCACAAGAAAAAATTCAACTGGAGCTTGGAGTAACTGAACCTTGCATTACGAATTCAAAGGTAACAAGGTTTCTTTAGTTTGGGGTTCACAAAGCTATTCTTGTGAGCTGAAAACATAATTTCACCCACTTCTTCACATCAGACACATACTGCTGTTTTTCTACCAGCCTTCTTATAAAATATAATTAATTTACATTTTAAAGACCTTGATGGGTTTTCTCTTGTCATGGAACAGTAAGTGAGATTAATAACCCAGTTACTAAGCACTTAAGCTCATGGATCATCTCTATATAAAAACATTAACATTTCTTCATTTTTAAAAGGCACCTTTTATTTTATTTAGAGGTACTTTCTCGTTTCTTGTGTAATAAATGGGAGCAAAGCTAAAGCGTGAGTCAGTGTTTCTTAACCTTGCTATAAGACAGGCTTTTTCAGGCAAGATGGATATATCTTATTAAAGATAAGGTTAAACTGTGGCATTGTAATTTAGCCAATTAATCCTTTCCAAATAAGGGAAGCAGCAGCAATTTTATTTGCAGTGAATGGAAATAAACTTGTCACATTATGCATATCAATTTACCCATTCTTACTTTCTCACTTAAATCAGTAAGAATGTAGCCCTTTGACTCCCAAAATATGGCAATCCACAAATTAATATTAGAATGTATGGCAATATAGCTATATATAACATATTAATTGATCTTAGTTTGCAATCTGTATGTAAACTCAATCTGCACATTCAAGAGGTCAATCTAGACTTGACTGCTACATTTCCTTCTAAAGAGTGTGATTTGCATCTTTAGTAGAGGCATAAGAAAGCAAATTAACTGTTTTCCAGTTTGTAAAAATGTAGCCTTAAGGCTGAAGTTTGCACCAATGCTCTTTTAAATAGCACCGATGTTGAATGTTGGCATTTCACACAATTGCTATCGAATCCTGCTGGCTCTTCCTTTAAAAAGACCCTATAAAGCACCTGAGTGTTTATTAACAGGTATTAGCAGTCTGTTAGACACAACTATATATCTGTCTTTTATACATAAAAATGCACTCCAAAATTAATGCTCTGGTTCAGTACATTATAAATGATAATCCAGATAAAAACAACTGTCAGAAATATTCCAGTGTGCTGGGTATTGTTACACCAAAAGCACAATTTCCATTACATCATTCCTTTTTCTTCTGATTTATTTTCTGTAACACCTCAGTCATTTTCATGAAACACTGAACAGGCATAGAACTGTAAATAACCAGCAACTGCAGGTTATAATTCTTATAGTTTATAACCCATTTCTGAAAGCGTTCGGTAGTCAACCAGGAGAATACTTAAGTGGCCTCATATATGAAAATCTAGGACTTTTAATTATTTAGCCAAATTTCTTGTTCTTAGACACAGCTGGATTGCCTCTGATAGCTTATCACCTTGAGAAGAGTCAAGCTCGTATTATGAGGTATCCTGGAGGGATATAATGCACAGAGGTCTGTGCATTATTAGCTGTTAAAACAATCCCTTTGTATTTTAGGACCAATTTAGGGCAAGGAAACAGCTTTTTCTTACCTTCTCTGCACACTGAAACCTGGCCTATAAAAGCCTTAAAACACGGAAAAAAGGATCACTTAAATAGGAAGAAGATTCACTTCTCTGAAGGCTGGTGTCTACCACTGGAGAATGGAGAAGCACTACTAATTTCTATTGGGATGACCAGGAGACTCTGGAGGATAAGGGAGGAAAGAGAATACTGCTGTAAAAGAAGGGGAAAAAAAAAAAATAAAGAGAGAGAGAGAGAGAGAGATATCAACTCTGGTCAATCAACTCTGGTTAATCACCATTGTTTCTTAACACTTGCTCGATCTTTACCAGCCACTGAAATTTAGCTGATGGATACTGTCAATTATGAACTCTGATTACTTTCACTGTAAACTGTGAGAACGTTTTTGTCATGGTCATGTTAAGAAACATGCTCAAGTCTCAGTGAGCCTCTTAAAGGATCATCTGCTTTCCTCAGGACTCGCAGAAATAAAAAGCAATGTGTACATATTTAAGCAGTTGTCTGCAGTCAGAGAAACTCTGCAGATATCCAGACCTGCATTCTGAACAATCTCTTGCCAATTAGACAGTTAGCAGAAACTTAACAGCTTTTTATTTCTTTGAAGTGAGCAGAGACAGTATGATGCAGCTGGTATAACACAGACTATTCTGTGGCTTTATTTTCACCCTACTTTCCCATTTTCTGTCTCCCCAGGCTTTTTACAGCTTGTCAACACGGATCTCCTCTCTCTGAAATAAACTTCTTTTCTTAGAGGTTTTAAGTATGTCTAGAAAGAAGTATGGCTCCTAGGAATGTAGTACGTATTGCTGCATTTTCCATGCCTTTTGGTATAGAAGACAGGTGCTTTTCAGCACAAACAGCCTGGACCAGGCTTCAAAACGAACCGTCAACTCACTGTGGATAAAACCAATTTTGTCTGATGTCCAGCTTGCCCACAAGAAAGTAGGAGACACCTCAGCTGAAAGGTGATATGCTGAGAAATCTCCTTTCCTAGGGAATACAGCCCGAGCATTACAGGTCTCTCGTGAGGCTCTGGAGTTCATCGCCCCAATCCATGCACCCTTTTGCCAAGAGAGCTGAGCATTGAATTAAACCCCTGAACAGCTAATGAAATCTGCTTGGACATTACCTTTGTGGGCAGCAGCTGTGTTCAAGTCTTTCATTAAAAATCTCAAGTTTATGATTTACAGCCAAGTCTGAGACTTAGTGACTTACCTGCAAAAATTCAAGGACGGGTCATAACTGAAAAAAAACCCCAACAAAATCAGAAGAATTTGGTCATGAAGACTTCTCACATTTTATTTGAAAACAGTGGGCTGTAAATTAATTACCAAACTATTTACATGGTAGTGCTGTGGTTTTCTGGTCCTTCACACCCAGACAAAATGAGCAGGGACACAGCTGAGGATTGTGATCGGAGCAATTACTGTGTTTGGGGGAATGGCTTCAGTGAGAGTCCTTCACAGAGGCGGCATTACTGGTAGTTCTCTTCTCTTTGCATAAGAAGTTGGTGACCTCGCTGAACATAAGTACATGGAGCTGGGACAGAGGAGGCCTCACGCATTAACAGGATAAGCAGTGCCAAACTGTGGACTTCGTAAAACTACTCTTATCCCAGAATAAGGGTTTTATTAAGTGCTTTCAGCTTCATTTTCTCCACATGTTTTTGAACCTTCTCTCTGAGCTCGTTGTTTTGGGGTTGAAAATGTCCATCTGGATGGTTGTGTGAGTTTCTGCAAGAAGTTTAAAAAGTCATTTGTATTTATAATAGCCAGGGGAGCTACTTAGGAACGCTGGCAAAAACAACGGGGAGACGCTCACACATAATTCTTCTCTTTTCTATAATGAACAAGGTATTCCATACTTATGCAGAAATCGAAAAGGAGTGAAACTGTTAAAGAACATTCAGCCTTGGCTTGGCCAGTTGGGAAGGCTAACCACCTGATAGCTAAACACATACTAGACTGAGTTTTAGATTTCATCCATGAAGGAGCATATGCTGTAATGGCCAGAACAAGAGCATCCTCATGAAAAACTGATTTGCCTTAAGGATAAGATGCTGCACTGCTGTAGAGGAGCGATGTGTGCTCTGTCATCTAGTGAAACACCACCCCATCGATAACAACAAAGAACCTTCCAGTGATAAAAGATTGGGACTTCATTGTTTGCTAATAAATTTTTGCTTCCCTCTTTACAAAGCCAAACAAATAGGGGAGCTTTCAACAAGTAAATATCAATACCCAGAGGTGTTTAATATAGAAACGTATTTTAATTTTTGAAGAAAACATCTAAAACTTCAAGAAGAAAGAACCTTAAGTTTACTTTCCTGCTTACCCAGGAAAAGCACCATCCAACACTGTATCACTGCGGAGAAAAAGGTGACTCTTTAGTTGCACAAGCTTTCCCAAACACCCATGTTCTGACAAGCAGAGTGTCATAAAAAGCAAAAAGTGGCACTGAGTCAGACACACCTGCATTTTTACAGCAAATTATTTTCAACCAATGCTGTAGTAATCACAATAAAGCGATCAGTGTTTTGTCAGAGAGCTCATAATATACATCACTGTTTTTAAATTTAAGGGCTGACAGTTGCACAGGATTTGAATGTCAATCAAATAATTTCCTCCTAAAATTAAAGAAAATGAGACACTGAAATCTCTTGATGGCTCTGAAGGTTTCAGGCTATTATGCACATCCTGACATCTAAGCCACATCATGACCACCTTAGAGAGGGGGCAACTGTTGGACAGAAAGATCAATTCACTTACTCCAAGTCAAACAAGGTATCTGGGAAAACACAGGCTTGGAGCTCAGCACTTTTGCCTGTGTTGCTCTGTAATCACTTATCCTGCCCATACTGCCTGCTGCTCGAGCCCACTGCCCCCAGTCCCACTTACCAACCAGCTCACACACCTCCTTGCATCCTTCCTGCAACATCACATACCCCCAGGTTCCACACAGCGCATCCACTTCTGCTTCCAGCCCCACAGAACTGCTGGGCAGTTCTGAACTGCTGCTCTGAACCCATGGTGGTAATCACAGAATCGTTTAGGTTGGAAAAGACTTTGAAGACTGTGTCGTGGTTTAACCCCAAAGGGTAACCAGACCATGCAGCCACTCGCTCACCCCTCCCCTCCCTGGTGGGGTGAGGAGGAGAATCGGAGAGAGAGCTCATGGGCTGAGATAAAAACACTTTACCAGGACAGCAAAGAAAAAGATAAAAATATAATAATAATGTATCAGGATAACAGACTATATAAAATGAACAATGCACAATTTCTCACTACCCGGCGACCGACACAGCCTGTCCTGAGCAGCAGGCAGGGAGCAGGGATATTCCCCCGCAGCCATCCCAGAACAGCAAGTTCCAGAGAGAGCGCAAGGGGACAGACGAACGAACAGACCCGAACAAAATAAAACAAAAATAAGGTAACAAGAAGGGAATGTGAACAGAACATGAACCAAACAGGAAACCAGAGCCAGGGGGCAATGGCCGACCCTCCCTTACCCCGGCCATGCCGTCTATGGGATGTAACACTCTCTTTGGCCAGTTTGGATCAACTCTTCTGGCTGTTCCCCTCCCAAGTGTTTGCACCTGCACATCAGCAAAGCTGGGGAACTGCAAAGTGTCCTTGATCGTTCAGCAGCACTAACAGCAACGTGCTATCACTGTTCTTCACATACTAAATCTAAAACACAGTAGCTGCTGAAAACAAAACTAACTCCATCCTGGCTGAAACCAGGACAGATTGTCAAGTCCAACTGTTAACCTTGCACTGCCAAGGCCACCACTAAACCATGTCCAGAAGCATCACATCTACACATCTTTTAAATATCTCCAGGGATGGGGACTCAACTACTTTGCTCAACCCCATCAGACACATTTGTCCCTCAGAGCTTTCCTTGTCCTCGGGTTCCCCCCTCAAGGTTTCTCTGCTGAGCTGCAAACTCAGGACATTGGCCTGACAAGACTGGAAGCAAAAGACAGAATTTGGCCTTTACAGTGGCCAGTTTACAATATTTCAGGGAGCAGGTAATTCTGTGTTTATGAATGCAAGTTTTATTACATTGTATTGCTGTAAAACACAATGTGTGTTGATGAGGTGTGAAGCTCGGACAGCAGAGCAAATGTGACCCCCCCACCATGCCAGGGGGAAATTCTAAGGGCTCCTTCCTCTGCCAGCATTAATAAATACCTAACCAAAAGGGTCACTGAAAAGGAAACGTCACTGGTCCAAGAACATTCAATATCTCTGTGACGGCAGGAAAACTGCCTCAAGTGTTAGATCATATTGAGAAAACAGAAGTCAGAGATATCCAGGCCAGTGTGTCACCTCCACAGCTGCTTGCTGAAGTCCAACCCGGAGGTTGCATTTGCATCGCAAATTTGCTCAAAGTACCAGATTGGCATCCCACTTGTGATGGAGCCCTAGAGCACCTCAGTATGACTTTCTACATAATTCTGAAGGGGATGTTTGTCTTCAGATTCCTTCCCATTCCTCTCCCTTAATTTCAAATTATACCTACCTTTCTTCATTTGCTGATTTCTCTTTGCCTTCTTCTGAGAGTGCCGGACCAATTTGTGGAAATTCAGCTCTCACCATTTCTGGAGTAAGAACCATTTCGAACTCAGTTTCATCTGTCTCACTAAAAATTAGTAAGATGAAGAACAATCGAGCTTTATCCTTTTAAAAGCATTTTTAGCCAATGAAAAATATAAAAAAGGATGTTTTATGCAAGAAGGACTTTGTGCTTTTGCCTTTGAGGATCTCTTGGGACAGGTATAGACACATCCATACAAGTGGTTAAGACATAATCAGTCACACTGAATACAAAATGGAGGAGAAACTTACTGGTCAATTATGTTCTCCCTGTCTCTCTCAGGTAAGCCATACAGCATTGGTGGTACATCCCTTGGAAGCATATCTAAACTGTAAGGATCCCTGTGATGGAAACAGTATTAGTTTAAGAGGGTCAGAGAGTAACTGCACTCAATGCTTATATTTTGAAGCTTCACCGTAACTGTAGTTACAATTAAGATGATGTACTTCTAAATATTCGTGGAAAATCTGAGTACACCCGAAATTGCTGTGATATGAGGGAAGGTGAGCCTGAGAGAAGCTGGCTACCACTGGGTGCGGGTGCCCGTAAGTTAAAGGTTTGACTGTTTGTAGTTCTGCAGGACAGACAGATTTCGCACCCCCCGGGGTCTTCTGGCACTGCATCAAAAAGCATTCAGGACAGATGTTACTGACAGTCCAGACTGGAACTCCCCTTCCAGGGCTAGGTATTTTCTCTAATAATAATGTTCTTAACCCACCCTTCAAGGAGGTCAGTATGGGTTTTGCACGTTGGTTTTGGATTTCGGAGCAGCAATTAATTCCACCCGTAGGCCCACTTTTATATGTGAGACTAGTTATGGGTCAATGCAGTTACAGGCAGCAGAAACCGGTGCAGGGTAGAGGCACTGTATATTCAAATTCTTTCTTACCTAGGTGTACTTGTTAATGTGGGAGTGTTAGAAAAAGTGGAATATACCACTGGCAAGAATCTTCTCCATTCCATTACTCCACAAATCACTTCCTGAAATGATAAGTGCTACAGCAATCAGACTTCTAACACATAATGCAGTGGGGAGAGAGGCTTGCAGGACAGAACATCTGACCTCTTGGCTGAGAATTGAATCTAGGGAGCTGCAGTTCTCCATATTTAAAAGAAGCTTCCTTCACTGCAAGGTCATGAAAATACAATAGTCAGAGAAAAGAAGGAAGGAGCAGAGAAATACTCAAGGATAAAGAAGTCATGGATAAAGCCTAACAAGAACAAGTTATTCTGACCCATGTACTGACCATTTAGGTGCATGCATAATTCAGATTTGAAAATGTCTTCTATCTAGGATGACTCTTCATCTTCCTTTTTTTTTCCTTGGAGCAAATTCTCAGCAACCACATACTCAAAGCCAGGTACCTGTACAATAAACCCAAAGGGCCATACCTTGTGATGCAGAAATTTCTTTTGTGTGACTGGAATACTGGATCCTTTGGGGCATTCCTTGGTAAAGGTATATTTTGGATGAGGACAAAGATGATATTCAATATTTGTTTCGGAATAGGCCAATGGAGGTAAAACTGGAACTAATCCCGGAGTGGGGTTCTAAAAACAAAGAAGAGATTATTATTAAAAATCATTCTGAGCACCATAAAGAACTGAATTGATGAAAATTAAGTTCTTACAATTAATATAGACTTCCCAGATTCGCTTTGTCTCATTGTGACCATTTCCCATCTCTTCCCCTCAACACACAGACCCATAATCTGCCTAGCTTATCCATGTTCTCCGCTGTCTATAGTACAGCAATTCAGGTGTCATTTCCAAGTTTGGAAGAAAAAACTACTGCCTGATTACTTCAGAATCCATTGCTGATTCTCTGAACAGTTCAGAATCCAAGAACGGGAACTGGCCCTCACTGTGGTGGAAGCTACTGAGCATTCTGCCATCTATTTCACTGCACTAGCATGTTTCTGAATGCAGTCTAGTGCTGGGTAGTGTGGGATCAGGCTGTGCCTGGCTCTTGAGCTGGCATGACAGAGGGATGAAAGAGATGGACAGAGGATCTCATCAGTAAGTCCGCTGGAGTCCTGGGCACATGCAGTGAGGACAAGTCTATACCATATATGTTATGCCAAGACCACCAGAGTAGCACACTGGGCTCTGGGCCATGGCAGCTAAGTAATGCTGAAAGACAGAGACACCCAAGTCAGGCACAGTGCCACGCTGGCTTGGAGATGCTGCCTGTGCCCACAGACAGCACTTCAGTGAGCTACACAGCTGTCTCTGCCTGCTCAGAGACACCTCGGGGACCTGCAGGCTGTGCTGCGCCTGTGGGAAATACCTGCTGTAGCTGCTGCCAGGTAGCACCATCTACGTGACAATTAAGCAACAGAAAATCCTCCCATGCAAGTGCTTGTGATTTTTTGAATCTCTGTGCCTAATAATTTGGGAATGTGGTTTTGGGATGCTATGAAAACTATTGGAAACTCCAAGGAAGCAGGACGCAATGCAAGCAAAGAGTTTGACTTCACTTTTCTCAGTTTACCTAAGGATCAGGCAGAACTGCGGTCCCCTAGCTGAAGAGAAGGGAAAGACTGCACCTGTCCTACCTACCTGGGCAAGAGCGTGAGGTTAAAGAAGGACTGAGATGCCAAGGTCATGGCTTTTCTTCTAACATCCAAATAGAGAAACAAATGGAGAAGAAGGAAGGGGGCCCATGGTGTTCCAGGGAATCCTGGGATCAGTGACCATTTGTGGAGTGTGCGACTGGAAGGGTCACCAGGTCTCTGCCATCACAGACAACCTTGCCTTATCACCCCTCCCCTAAACCGACCAAATTCCACCTTAAAGTGAAATGGTGCCCCTCTCAGTGGGATGAGTTCTGTGACTCCTACCTACCAAGGCTTGCATCTTGAAGGATTATTCTCACTCTGGATAGTTTTATATAGCAATCCGAGTGAGAGAATTGCCCACCAATTCCACATCAAGCTTCTGATGAAACAAACACCTTTTCCCCTCCTTTCTTACGTTCTTTGTGGAAGCCAGCTTCTACTTACAAAAATGCGAAGTGGGTTGCTCTCTGGAGGGTAGACTAAAGCTTGGGGAGGAACCAGTTTTAAGAGGCTGATATCCCTTTCTGCTACTTCTTCTGGGGATGTTTTGTGAAAATCCATCCTCTGGGAGACCAGGTTAAGCTGCCCCTCAGGAGAAGCAATAACTTGAATCAACTCATCCTTGAAAAACACAGACATCAAAGGTTTTCAGAGTGTAGTAAACTTTTTGGTATAAAATGTTGAGACAAAATTAATCAAATAATTGTAGAAATGTAGAGTTGGGAGTGACTTCAGCAAAGTTTGTATTTGAGATGACTTGTTACCTGGGCTCCCTGCCTCAGCGGTCGGGAAAGATTTCGAGGTTTGTAACTTGTGGCTGCATGGTGGGTACAAAATGGCTGATACTTCATAATGCTGAAATGCTGAGGAACCTAAGTACAAAGCAAAAAGGTGTGGTGCAGGAGATGACAATAAGCACTTTTGATTAACTCATAGATGGAATGGAACATTCCAGCTTTATCACAGACACATCACATCTCTGTGGTCAAAGATACTTGTATCACTCTTCTGGAACAGGGTGTAAGACCAAAACTTTGAGAAGACGCACTTCATCAGGGCAAGCTGAATGAGTGCATAAAGGAATATTTCCATTCTTGATTTTCTATGAAAGAGCATGGATTTAACAGTTTCTTGATCAAGTATACTGAACTTAATGAAGTGGAGAAAAGCTCTGTTAAGTAATATATGTAACACTGATAGATGAACTAACGTTTAATAAGGGGAAAGACACTACAAGAAAGCTTCTAGTCTTGTTACACCACCTGAAAAAAAAAAAAAAAAGGAGGAAGTGGACATTGAGCCAAAATCTGCATTGATTTGAACCCAATGAAGTATTTTTATTTTCTTGTGGTGCCGAATTTAATCTTTTGTTATTCAAAAATTGGAAAGCAAAGAGTTTATAAGTCAGGGGGGAAAAGTGTTTCTGGACTCATATAGTTGAAAAAAGCATTATATATTTCAAGAATGAGATGTTTGCATTTTCTATGCAAGAATGAAGACATGAAGCCAAATAAACAGAAAACTTCCATTGCTTTCTAAATGGAAAGACACTTTTATAATGACACTTTTATAAAATTCCAAAATCAAAAGCAAAACTGTGTGGCACACAGAGCTTGCAGTATTCTCATTCATAGAAGGATTTTGTTGGTTGAGATATAATAATTTCAGCTGAGGTGATTCATATATCTGTCTGGAGAGGGGACTATTGCTGACTATAAGCTTTTTCCTTATGGAAACAGGTGAGATTTGTTTTTAATAAAATCATGCTAATCACACAGCCATATTAAGGGAACATTTCTACTGGGCTGCACAATGGAGTCACAGAATCAGGCAAAACCATATCCAGCCAGACTGATGGAAGACAGAAAGATGATACAGCTGAGGGAGCTGTACTGACTCACCTTCAAGTCGTAAAAAGGAAGAATGTGTCTGACTTTCACATCTACAGACTCGATAGGAACTAGACCAAGAGCATCAGGTGCCTGAAAGAATACAGTACGTAAAACCCAGTAATATGGAGGGCATTTTGTTTCACATTGGCAGCAGTCCACCAGCACAGCTACTTGAAATGGAAATAATTATGCAAACATTTTGTTTGATATTTCTCCTGTCCTTTCTTGGACTTTAGCTTTTCAGCTATTTTTCATTTCTTTTCTTCTGCAGAATCCTGGATGTTAACTAACTGATCATTAATGTATTACTCAGAATTTTAGAATGCAATTAAGAGAATGCAAAGATTTTTTTTTATTGTTTTCAGCCTCACCCTTAGGAAGTCTGAGGTCCTGAAATAATTTGTGGGAACCTCAGAGCACCAGTCACATTGTGAAATTTTAATAAAGGCAGTACTGGGCCTGGGGCCAATGTCTTCAACAAAATTTTATCTATCATCTTGAGTGTGGGCCACCATTTTAGTTACTATACCTACCAAATCACGGTGCAATTCATGGGAACTGTAAAAGGGGAATTCAAAAGGCAATATACGATCTTCAGATATGCTGGAAGAAATGCCCTTACATTCTTCACTTTCCTCTGGTTTGCTGAAACTCTTGCCTTCTGTCATGAATGGAAAGCAAATATAAAGATTTTGTAATATATCTTAATACATTGTTTCAAAAATAGAATCAAACCACAAAATATATTTAACGTCTTCCTAAGATAGGATGTGTCTAGTCATTTCAATATAAAAAGTAAGGTAATACCTCCTAAAGGCTTTAAATGCCACATCTACAAGACAGCAGGCTCAATGCCTTGACTAGCAGTCAGATCTAATTTCCCCTTTGCTAGCAGGACACTGCAGCCCCTTTGTTCCAGCATGGTTCTCTATCTCATTCCGCTCAGCAAGGCAGTGACAAGTCAGAAGGCCTCTCTGACACTAACCATCATTATGCCTTCTATTTGAAGCACCCCTGCAAGTCCTGCATACTGGGAATTAAGAGTGCCTACTTGCAGAAGCAGGAAGAGGCCTGATATGGGAAGGCATTTCAGCAGCTGTCAAATCGTGTGTGTATGAGGGCGTGGGAAATAAGAGATGCAAATTCTCTTCTGTCCCAACTGTGACTCCCACCCAAGGCCGGTTTCCTTCTATGACTGTTAAAGAACAAATGACTTTTCCAGGCCAGCACCTTCATTTCACTGTAGAGAAAAGTGATCACTTGAAAGCCCTTGTATGAGAAAATGACAAGGAGAAAAACTCAACCCAGTATTGGACACCTGGCCATGTATCTCATGGTTCCTACTGTCTCATTTCACTGAATTCAGATATCTTGCTTTCATCACATTCAGGTGTCCTTCCCTCTTCCATGCCCCATGTGACAAGCTCCTCTTATCCTATGTCTCTAACCCCTTGGGCTCCCCCGATCTGTTCACCTGCCTGTTTCTCATATAGTCCCATCTGCCCTTTCCTTGTTCCTCAGGCCTGTAAGTAGAATCATAAAAGAGTTTGGGTTGCAAGGAACCTTTAAAGATTATCTTGTTCAACCCTCCTGCCAGGGGCAGAGACATCTATCACTAGATCAGGTTGCTCAAAGCCCCATCCAACCTGACCTTGAACACTTCCAATGATGGAGCATTCACAACTTCTGCTGCAAGACTCCTAAGAAGAGTTAATCACATTTTTTAAATCTGGTAAATACTGTGCATGAAAAATAGACATATTTTGTCTACAGCCTTTTCTGCCTTGTCATACTTCTTTTTTTTTTGCTTGAAGGCTCCTTTGTAGAGACCCTTTACATTTACATGTCAGTATATATATTTAACACACCTGACACACTGCAGTACAACCTGAATTATCATAATTCATGGCCAAAATATCAACTTATTCTTCTGCCCCTTACCAGACACAGGGCCTTCCTCCAAACCTCTGGCTTCTCTGGTTAGGCCACGGAACAGAAGCAGTAAACGATTTAGCCGAATCTGAATCACAGTCTGAGAGAATAATTTTAAAGTTTACTATTAAGCTGAATACTTGAAGATTTACAGCCATAGAAATATATGTACATTACAACTGTATTTATTCTACAGAGCTCACTCAGGTATCTCTATTTCAGAATTTTTACCACAGTTTTCTGTTCAGCAAGGAGAAAATGGGGAAGGAGAGATGCAGAATGGATCTCGACTCTACAGTAACATTACACAACAAAATCAGTTCAAACCTTCATTTAGTCTTACAGTTTAATTAAGACTTTTTTTGGCTAGGTCCTAATCCTTCAGCTCTGTCTGTTGGCATATACAGCTTTAACAAAAGGTAAACGGTCAGTTGATCAGGGCCATATGAATACTTGTGGTTCTGCGAGAGAGGAGAATAAGTAGCAACCTGTACTGTGCAATTTGCCTAGTGCCATGTAGCTCAGGGTCACAATGAAGAGCCCCAGGTTTTAATACCAGAAGGGGCCATTTAGCCACCTCCTTATTTGTGCAAGACAGGAAAGACCATGTCATTTCAGGATCTCTGTGTCGAGCCTAATATTGTGAATACATTGGAGAATGATATACAAGCTGGATACTAGGAGAGCAGAAAATTTCCATATTGCTTGCTGCATTTAGATTTACTGGGAAATGAGCGGAGATGCAAGGTAATATTTAAACCCAATGAGATAAGTGATTTTACTGATTTAGTCTTCAGCTTCCCAGTTGGAAGGGTTCTTAGGAGGTCCTAGTCCAACCTCCTGCACCAAGCAAGGTCAGTGATGAGATCAGACCAGGTTGCTCAGGGCTTTATCCAGTCTGGTCTTGAAAACATCCAAGGATGTAGATTGTATAACCTCTCTGGGCAATCTGCTCCAATGATTGACTGTCCTCATGGTGAAAAAGGTTTTCCTTATACATGGCCTATACCTCTCTTGCTTGAATTTATGCCCACTGTTTCCCATATTCCCACCATGGATCATTGCAAAGATCCTGGCTCCATCATCAATAACATCCTCAGAGGTGTTGGAAGGTGCTGCTCTCTTCTCCCACTTAACCTCTCCAGGCTAAGTGAGTGTCTCCTCACAGAGCAGAGTATTCTATATGCATTTTGCAATCTTCTCTTTTTTGTGCAAAACAATTTTTTAATATAATTTCATCTGATTTTGATTAGTATTGATTGCAATACTAAGCACCAGAATAAGCACAAATACAAAACTTACTCCAGAGCCTTATTTCCTGGTGAAGTAGGGACATATGTATCAAACTTCCAAATCCCTGGCTAGGCTCCTTACGTGCTAGTTTGCACATTCTTTTGTGCTGTTTCCAAGGTGTCATGCTATCACACTGCATTCTGATTGTTTACGGTACCTTGTATGCTGCTTGTTGGAATTTCCTCAACATCCTGTTTCTGTTGTCCCAAGGATCATTATGGAGCAAATCAAATGTAGGATGGACACTTGGATGCTGCATGGTATTTTTTTAAAAAAGTAAAGTGAAAACATTTGCAGTATTGGCATTTAACCAGAAGCCTTCAGTGCAGGGCTTAATGGGAGGTAACCACCAAATATATGCAGATGCAGCATGGGGAATGCAGAGATAATGTAGCATGGTCTGCATCCACACAGAAATGACAACCAGGTACTATGACTTAAGTGCAATACATGGGCAGTCAGACGGTGGAGGGTACAGACTAGGTCTCTGAGTACACACTTCATCTTGCACAGTCGTGAAGCTGGAATACCTGCAAGGGCTCAAACCAGGGGCCTAGGAAAACCAGTAACACATCTCCAGTGACGGCTGATGGCACGTACCCACAGAAAGGTGAAAGTCCAGGGTAAACTTTGAGTGTAATTCCCCAGAATAACCTCCCCACACCTAGTGATCTCTGGCTCTTGAGACAGAGGTGATGTCCCTATATTTAATGCCTCAAATGCTCTTTGAACACAAGTAAATCTCTTTCCTGATGCATTAATTTCCTCTCCAGTTTTAAATTGATGTGACAGAAGAATGGGGCACTAGAAGGGACTCCAGCAGCCCCGCAGTACCTCTCAACAGGGCAGCTGCTCAACCAGCCTTTAGGTTAGGAAGGTCCTCAGAGCACCAGCTCCACACAACCCCATGCCATGCCTCACCAAACAGCACTTTTCAGCACTTTGTAACAGGTGTAAGAGCATAGTAAAGGACCAACTCCCCCAGCTGTTATGTTCCTCGAGAAGAAGGCAGCAAGGATCCTTCGTGTTGCTAACATTCAAAGTTCCTTCAGTGGCAGGGTATCTATTAAACAAAGCTCCCAGTAATCCTAGGAAATGTATCTTAGGAAGTACCTCACACCACAGAGAAGGACAAAAAAAAATCTAAGTACCAGAAAAGTTCCTGTCAATCTGACCTGCAGGTAAAGGCTGCAAATCTTGTGATATTCTTAACCTTACGTTTAGGCTTGAGGAAGCTGCTCCTGGGAGAACTTCCCCAGAAGCAAACAATGTGAACCTCAGGTTAGGCCTGCCGACTTCCACTCATCAGAAGATGAGTTGTGCATGTAGCCCAGTGCTTGCTCTACTGTATTAAAAGTAAAATGGGAAATAAGACACTGACACAGAAATGGGAATATTAGGAGGAAAAATATGCAGTGCCAAATATCTATGGCTGTTTGTTAGCTTAGGAGGTGATAATAACATATAGCAGGAAATAATAACATATAAACAAACCTGGTCAACAGGCCGGATAACACGTCTGAAAGAAAATTCTACTTTGTTCCTTTGAAACTCCTGTTCTATGATAGGATCTCCTCTTTGGATCTAATTTGTCACCAGGAAGAAAAATAACATTAGTAGGAAGCATCCAGTGTATTCTTTTCTCCCTTACGATTTGTGGAACTCAGTTACAATGTAATATTCTGGACATGCTTGACAAAACACAGACTTCATCTCCTTCTAAGGAGTGATTATTGCAACCCTTGAGCAAGTCAAACAAAGTAAAATAATGTCGTTTGGGGTCTGAGTTTCAATCAGATCTCTGCCCTAGTGAAACACAGTTCGCTTTGCATTGCCTGAATCAACCAGAGAGGGGTTACAGAACCAACACCCTAAGTTAGCACCCGAGCAGATCTTCTCTGATGACAGTGCTACAGAAATTTCCTGCTGCTTTCCCATGTTCTGTGAACAACTCTGTCGTGCTTTCCAGTCGTGCCAACTCTTTAATCTGTTCATGTGTGAAACAGTTTACTGCTGCTATCACTACACTTCTTTAAGACCCTCTCAAAGTGCTCAGGCATGCTGGATGAATACCAGTGCTTCTTTCCATTGTGCCTCTTCCATCCCAGTCCTACTTACCTGAAGTTTCTTGTCCAGGATACCATTATGTCTTAAACAAAGATCTTGGGGTTATTTTGCAGAGTGAAAATCCCACAATTTTCATGGACTGAGGTTTTAGTTAGTCCAATGGAAGACAGACCAGTTAAAGGTCTCCAGGACACCCACTCCTGGGCTGTATAACATAGAGGTCACTCGGGCAAATGATGGAGGGATAATAAATACTCTGTGAGGCCTAATGACACTCAAGGTGAACAAACTGACAGCATGAGCAAAAAAATATGTTTTTCTCAGAAAGTCATGGGGGCAACTGTGAAACCAGCCAGAGATCTCCATAGCCCCTATGGCAAACAGGCAAGTAAATAAATGTTTCTAAACAAAGTTAACATACATCTAATTCAGTGACACATCAATCTCACAATTTAGATCCTCTTTTTATTCACTTCCTCCTTTGTTAGCATTAAATATAATGTTAGAAATAATTCACAGTGACTAATTCAGTGTATAAATTAAGCTTTTACCCTATCTATAAATAATTTTACTCCCATAAACAGCTCCTTGGAAGTCAGTGGGATGTCAGAAGCTACTTGACTATCCAGGCGGCAGGGTAAGATGGACAAGCCTCACCTTTCCCTGAGGGCTGTGCCACATGGGGAAAAATATTTTGTGCCACCGAGTATTGCTGCTGTCACCTCCAGGGAAGATGACATGCAGTCTGAGGTGACTGGAAGGAACTAAAGAGAGGGAGAGTAAAGAAGAACAACCTGATGAATTATCTCCCCATGGCTTTGCATGAGTGCACTGACTGGGTTTAGCTGTTTGATTCTGAGCAGTTCAGGACATGACCTCTTCAGAGAGGTACAATAGAAGCAAAAGGTTGGATGTGACCACCGTGCTGACAGGATTACGCTGTAATGTTGCACGGCAATGTAGCTGAGTGACTGTAGGCAGATCTGCTAGGCTGGGCAAACAGGTAACTAGTTACATTTCCATTAATAACTTATTCTTCTCTCTGTCTACCTGCAAGCTAAAACCTCCTCAGAAACAGTGATACAGGGGCATAATAAGGATACAGCTGCAGTAAGAAGTACAGCTAGTACAGGCTTGCATTGATGCATGAAAAAAACTGAAGACGTAGAGAGCTTGATACTATTCAGTAGTGCACTGCATAATCTGAAGGTGTAAGTAAGTTTGGTTTAAAATTTATAGAAAAAACAGCAAAGACTAACCTTGTATTGCTCTTCTTCCCTCTGTCGGTTTTCAAGAATCTCTTTTTTGTATTCCACAGAGATTGGATCTTTGCCTTTATGAACTTGCCTGCATTTACAGTGGAGGCAAGAAAAATGCTTTACTTAATGCACAGTTTGCTTTATTTAAAAACTAAGAGACTTAGTTTCCTCTTCCCTAGGTGTCTAGGAGTCCGTAACATTCAGTGTAAGAGCAGATGTGTGGGTTGCAAATGAAACCATGCTGTGCTTACACACAACTACGTGTTTTGCTTCATGCCATTTGATATACATGTGCAGACCACTGTACACTTTAGCCTTGATTTATTGACAACCATGACAAAAGCTTCCTTTGCCCTTAAGGGCACAAGATGAGGTGCCTGAGAACAAGGTTAGGGGAACACGGTTTTCAGCAGGTTTCTTTCTGAATGCAACCATAACACAACCAAAGACCTCACTGGCTACTAGTATGGATTACTACTGAGATTGGTCTTAGGCAGAAGAGAAAAAAATGAAAGTAAACCAACAGTAACTTAGCTGTAAAACAAACCTATCAGGACATGGCAGCATTATGCACTAGTGGATATTGCATACATCATTCATAGAGGCCTTAGAGCAAACTCCAATGTTGTTAATGTGGTGAGCTAACACTTACCACTTCAGATGATTTGCTTCCTCTTCCTGAGTATTTTGTTTGACTTTTAGTTGAAATACGGCTTCCTTCACCTGTCTTGTTTTTATCCCTTCACTGCCTTCGGAAAGGGCTGCAGGAATATCAGAAAGCTGTATCACAGCTCAAACTAAATTGAATATTTAATTGGGAAATCCACCCATTATGGTAACTGAACTCATTAATATATACAGCTAAAGTGAGATTTCTTACAGAAAATACAATCACATCACCTCAGCAATTCTGAAGCTGAGTTCCTCATCAGAAACCTACAAATAATGCTAAGAACAAGTTTACGCTGCTTAACTACATTACCTTCTTTCAAGTCCTTAATCTTCAATTTGCCTGGTTCCTGATTCAAAACAGTAGCTACAGCATATGGATTTGACAAGTCTGTGGGGAATCTGAGGTTCTGGTATTCAATTTCCTATGAATGAGATAGAAATGAATAGGAAGAAATAGAAACAAGAAACATATTCAGCCCAGAAAAGTACTTGTGGTTATTATCTCTTCACACCTTTACTCTTTGAATAGGCCTTGATTGTGGTTGGCTGAATTGGCCCCTTCTCCACACCACAGATTTCCCAGCAAATGCAGCTTTTTTCTCTGGACAACTTCGTTGTTTGTCAGAATGTTTTTTTCTAGGTGTCAGAAGGACAGACATTGCTCTTATAAATACTCTGTAAATTACATATAAGTCTAGTACACGCATTTACATCCCATTTAGATATACAAGGAAGCAGGAAATTTCTCTCCCAAATTACAACTGGAATCAAACTTTCTAATCTTCAGAGTTCACCAAAAATTAAGTACAGCCCAAAAGACCTTATTGCTCAAAACCCCCCGTATCTTGCAATGCCTCAGCAATAAGAATAACAGGGAGCCGACATAATAGAAGCTGAGGATGCTCAACACTTCTTAAGGATATGTAACTTCTCGTTATTTTTATTTTGGTACAGTTTCACTTCGTACAGATTAAGGGAGTTCTGAGCAAATGATGTAAGAGAGCAGGTACATGTATTAAGAGTCAAATTACATTACTGCATTTTAAGTCTCCATAGATACAAATGCTTAAAATGATTACAGCAAAATGGCACGGAATCCTATTACATAGGTATTTTTCAGCACTGGGCAAAAATACTCAAAGATCAGCCAGCCACACATACATTAGACCCAGATGCGGTGTCGATGTTCCTGTGAATACACATACATAGGGTTTTGAGTGAAACTGTGAAATCCGCAACTGCATTGTCATTTGTGCTGTTCCATACTCAAGTGGGGAATATTTCACTGTTACTTCCACTTTCCCATTGCCTGGAATGATTCCTGTCATTAGAGGAGAAAAACGGTAAGAGTCCATCTAACGTGAGCCCACTTATGTATGCTGAAATTGATTCTGGACTACATTTTTTTTTTTAAAAAAATATTAATGTTGGAGTGGGTGGCAGTAGGTCTGGAAAGTATTTCAGGTCTCAAAGTGTCCTTCAAGAACTATCCATTGCCAGATAATGAGAGATATTTTGCCACAGCAGAGAGATTTGACAGTAAGACTATAATATTTTCTACTGTTGTGAAAATGATTGCCTGTTTATATGTAGAAATTCTTCACTTCTTTCTGTCAGTCTTAGGTCTCTGGCACTTCCTGCTTTCACAAGCAAAGCATTAGAAACATATTCCTCTGTGCTCTTCCAAGTTGGGAGAATCATCTGGATTTGATGCGTTACCTGACTCTACTTGATCTTATTTCCTTATTACCTATTCCATTATTTTCTAAACCACTTTAACCGCCTTTCATATCCCTAAACATTCAGTGCAACCCCAGGATACAGGCCCTGATGCTCCTCAGCATTTCTGCAACAAGGAGTTTGCTCAGCTCATCAGAAATACTGATTTCCCATCTCTGTAAAGTGATCACTGGTTTTCTGCATTCTGTAGTTTTAAACACCAGTTAGTTTCATTGGTTTGGGGTGTGCATGTGTGTGGAATTTGTTACAGTACTTCATCATTACTGATCTCAGAGCACAAGGGCTTGAGTAGGAGCTGAAACGCGGTGCTTTTCAGATGGCCTTCAGCACCTCAGAGTTTCTAGCTACCAAAGTTTCTGAAAGCTTTTGCTGGGTTGATGTTTTTTCTGGGATATTTTTGTTCCCATTTCTCCCAAGAACTAAGCCTACTTAGAAAGCATGAATTAGGTCCAGCCACTTTGTCTACTACAAAGTAAGAAAGAATATTATCCTGTAAGAAAGACCCAAAACAAGGCAGCAGCATAGTTCATCTTTGTGAACCACACGTCTGGTGGAATCCAACTACTACCTCTGAAGAATGAAAATCCATCTGACAAGACAGGGCAAATTCATATCATTGTACAATACAGGAACAACAACAACCTCTATTGAGGGGCATAAATAAAATTTAAATTCCTGTGTCACACATGGCACTAAGCACCAGATTCATGAAGGTTTTTATTTATTTATATCTTTGTGTGTTTTCATGGAATTGACCAGACTGCCTAAGTGAATTATGCAGCCAGGTCTCACACATTTTTAAGAGAACACCTGGGCACTTACATGCTTCTGCTGCCACCTGGCAATTGTAACAATGTTAACAACTGACCTGCAAAGAGTTATGTCTGCCTCAAGACAGAGCCCTCTTCAACATCAGGCATGAAAATAGCTGAGCATACTGTAGCCAAAAGTCCCTGCCTCTTGTAAAGCCCGTACACAGAGGTCTAGACTGAGTCTAATATCCACTGCCATCCCAGGAAAAACCTGCAGTGGTGCGTTTTGTGCCCATCACTGTATCGGCTCCTGAAGCACCAGACACAATTCCATCAAATTCTTCCAGACCACTAGGGAAAAACAGGTAGAGCAGAGATCTCCTTTTATTTCCTCTGTGACCCCAATCAAGTAACATGCTGCATACATATTCCACAAAGACAGACATCTCTTCCTTTTGTGGGGCAGGAGCCAGACAGTCCTTTGGGAAAGATGTGGTAAAGAGGTGGATGCTGGGCTTCCTGCCTCTCTCCTTTCCAAAGGCGGCACCAGCAAAGAGAGAAGACAAAGGCCGGATGGACTGTTTGGGACATCCCGTATTTTGCCGGAGGTCTGTAGCTGGCCATTGGCAAAAGAAATCTACCAGCCACAGAGGGCTATTTGCCATGAGGCAGCATATGACTAATATTCAGCAGCCTGCAAACACTCTGAGGCAAAGGCTTTTTCTGTACAGCACTGAATACACCATCACAAGTAATTACACCTAATAAATACAGATTTAACATTTAGAATTTTAAATAATTTCAATCTACCAAATGTTGGCTGGACGGTGAAGGCTCTGTGAGGCTGAATAAAATCAATGTGGAATTCAAAATCTATTGGACAGCTGCACTGCAATGGGATAACATACTCCTTACTGAAAAGAAAGAAAGGAAGAAAGAAATTAATGAAACTACAGTTGATCATCAATTTTAAGCAGGAAAATTACATTATACACAACATGCACTGAATTTATCTCTGTTCAGAGGGATGGGTTACTTATTAATGTGAAAATAGTCATTCCTTATTGTTCCAAAATATCGAAATATTTCAGAACTTTCATTCAGTGAGGAAATGAGAGCTAAATCTTCATTTGAATGATGGTTATTTTACATTTTGACTTACTTTCTCCTGCCCATACAGAACATGATTACAGAAAAATTTGTAAAACTTACTTTATAGAACCTATTTATGTGTATCCTCGAATTCTTACAAACTGCAATATCTAGTATGTACAAACAATCCAAACTGCAGCAACAATAAGTACAGAACCAGAAATAAGCATTCTCCCATGGCCCTCCTTTTGAATGATGATGAGAAAAGACTGCGCAGTCTTCAAAAGTGTTGAAAACTCCAACGCATCAGAATGACTAGACTTTAACCAGCATAGAAATAATGATGCTGTGGCCTGATTTTCATAAAAGCCCTTTATGTCTCACACTGGTTGTGTGAGGGGTATTAGCACACATCTTTTCAAGCTGTCTTGCTTTTGTATGCATCTATTGTCATGTATCAAATCGAAACACAAAAGCATTGGTGTAGCACCATCCATCATCCTACAAATCAAGATAATTTACCTGGGCTTCTTTCTGGTTTTTGTAAACTCTGACTGAAATCCTATCCTGCTGATTAGCAAAGAATGCATGTTATACACAGTGTTCCCTTGGAAAGCACATTTTGAAACGCCTAAGGAAATAAACAATAAGAGCAAAGTCCTTTTTTCTCTGCCTTAATACGACCTGTTCATGAAAAAAGATGTAACAGCAAACCGGGGAGGCAATTTGTTTTCAGGCATAATGCAGCTTGTACAGTAACCAAAGTGCCTTAAAAACAAGCCAATTGTGCTGCCTGTTGCTTGATGGACCTTCTGTACCTAAGGAGAAAACTGGGTGGTAGAATACAGGTCTTATCCTACACTTAACGGAAGTAAAAGGCAGTTTTTCCATTGACCACAGTGGGCTATGGATTGAGCCCATAGTCCCTTGGGTTCTGTACAGCACCAAGTATCTCAGAGAGCTTCCATTTTTAGGGAAGTTCTTCACAGCCTAATGATGAAAAATACTGGTAAAAAAATAAGGTTTGAAACTATCAGTTTTCTCTTCAGGAACTCTTCCAAATTCCATCCAGGGCATCTCTGAGCATCCCTGTTGTGCTGAAAAAATTTCCCGTTATTTAAAATTGTATTTTGTACTCTGTCTAATCTCTTCTCTGTATTCTGATAGTATGAAAATTCTGCATACTTCAGCACTTGTTATAAAAATGGAGCAAGTAAATGGAATCACATCACGACTAGAGGCACCCAGAAAGTCAGGAGTTAGGTTCAGTCCTGTCAGAAAGCTGTAACATCACTTCTGACGGATTCATTAGAGTTTAACAGATTAAAGGTGATTAGAAAAACAAATAAACAAAACCACACAAATGTTCATTCTACAATGCTGAGCTCATTTTTACCGTAGAATTTTGCATTTTCCCTGTATATGCCTTGCCTATTCATATTTTTGTGCTTCAGTAAAATTCGTGAGTTACATCCTACTCACAGCCTAAGACAAAACCTAGCTGCTAAGACGTTCAGTTCCTAGAAGTCACTCAAGTCTTTAACACAAATCACCATAATTACAATATAGCCAATATACTACAGAACTAGACCCTAATCAATAGGATCTCCCTTCTCCTTGTCCCCTTCCCAGTTCCCGTCAACAACTATTACTGATTACTTTCTGAGAACAGTCAGTGTTACATCTATGCAACAGAGTAAGATGAAGTCTATACCAGTTAGAGCTCCACATCAGAAGATCTCTTCAAATATTTTTAAATAGAAGAAGCAAATCTAATGACGAATCAGTCTCTGGGCTGAGGTTAGCTATTTGCTGTTGCTTACACCTGCCATTATCAGCTCATACCTTCATTTCCAGAACTCTTCATGTTGAAAGGAAGACCCATTCACTTAGGACTTATTAACGCTAAAAAGAGATAGCCCTTGGGAGTGTACCAACTATGAACAGCAGCCATATTGCTTCACCATACGATGAATGAAGTGAGTTAGCACCAATTTAGACTAACTGAAACCCCAGTTCCATCTCTGTATGCGTTCAGTTTGCACAGCATTTACTTTCCTGTGAATGTGTGCTCGAAACAGTTCATACATGGAATTATTTTGCAGCCCAGATGGTAGGTGACTTCCTTAAAGCTTCCAAGATGTTAGTTTGTACAAATAGAGGAAAATGAGATTTTTCAGATTTTGTGCATATCTCACAAATGTGGACAAACGTCTGTCCTTAACTCACCTTTTACCAACTGATACATCAGACAGATTTATAAATGATGGAAATTCTACAGCATTCACAGCAGGGTAAGCATGCAAAGGAACAACTAATGTATCTTCTTCCTGGAAGAAATGGGGGGAGGGGGATAAATATTTCTTACAATAAATAAATGCTATGGAAAGAAAAGTTTCTGTAGTAGTTGGCTAGTAAGTTAGCATAAAACATCTTCAAGATCATCACTGTGTTTCACCTCAGGATATTGATATTCCACATGCTTTCAGTATCCGTCTTTCCGTATTTTCAGCCACTATCTAGAGCTCCTCCAAGCCTGCTCAGCTAAGACATTACACCAGTGTGGCACAAGCACTAGTCTACTGGCAAAGAATAACAGAATAAGGAAGGTATTCTACCCATAGCTCTGGGATGTTTACAGAGAGAAAAATTTTAAATGCTTAAAATGAAATATCCCAACCCAGACTTACTGGGAATAAACCCACGTGGCTCTAGGAGATTAACTGTACCTTTACTTCATCATTATCGTCACACCCTAATAGTTGTTTCATTCCATTAAAACTGTAAATACATTTTATAATAAATCCTCACCTGACAGTGAATTCGGATGCAGTCATAGTAATACCTCCACTCATCAGGACAAAAATCAACAGTAACTGCATATGATAAGCCAGGGACGAGCCGGTGCTAGAAAATAACCCAGAAGAAGACAGAATGCATGTAAAAGCCCCTTCTATGACACAAAACCAGTGACGCATGCAAAGAGCAGAGTGAAGGCTTTGTGACACTTACTGTTTTGTTGTATTTGATCTGAAAATACTTTGTCTGGGGTGGTATTATGTGAAGGTTTATTACATCACCGGAAATATTTATCAGCTTCTGCGGAACAAAAGAAAACCAAAACTGCAAAACACTTTACAATATAAGAGGTCAATGGAAAATGCCAACTGTGCTTTTTGTGAGATTATCCACAGCAAAGAAACCATATTTAACAAGGAAGTTATAATTTTTACTTTAGCAGAAATAATTCTGAATACGGTCTGAATTTAAAAGAAAAATATGTAAACCTTGCATCCTGCATTTTTATTCTTTGGAGCCAAGTCACAGTTCCTTACCTGGGAATAACAAGTTAGTGTTGCTAAAGAAGACACTACTGTTGAATCAAATTCTGGTCCTGTTTTGCTTATATGCAAAAGGAACAAAAAATTAAAGACCTATAGACTTTGCTTTTACAGAGGTCCTGAACAACAGAAATGATGTAATATTCCATGGTTTTGTTTTGGATCACAAAGCAACATACCTTTGGATGGTGACAGTTCAGCCTATAAAGCTGCCTGCCTCTTGTTTACTTTCATTATATCTGGAGAACCTAGTCCGCCATAATCACCCAACCTCTGCCTCAAAACACTTACCACATGAATAAAGAAGGCAGACAAAGGGAAAGCAGAGAGAAGAAAGGGAAATACCCCAACTATTTACAAGGAAAGGTAATCAAACCTATGCGCTGAGTTTCTTTCCTTAGATTAAATTGCTCTTGGCAGAAGGCCAGAGGTGCTTTCAAAATTTCCCACCAGTGAACATGTTTGCAGACACAGTGACGGTCCATGTACCTTTTGAAATCAGTCTCTTACAGAGTTAAAGCACACATCCTTCATTCATGACACGATTCACGTATCACTAACACCGCTCACAGGCACGGGAAATAGGTAAAACAGAGACTGTAAAGGACAATGATGCACAGAGCACTGTACTCATCTGGTTTGTTACTGCAGGGCCACTGATTTTAGGTGCTGCTTTTTAGAGGACTCCATAGAACAAAAGACCTCACGACCACAAGCAGTCTACTCAGCTCCTGTTATCCTTTTATGAGCCCCAAGAGGATCCCTGCTCTGACACTTACAAGTGGCTGTTGGTGATGTTTTCCAACTTCATACCCTCCATAGTGTAACACAGCAGGCTCAGCCTGGATAACCCCGCTCCTCTGAAGTTCTGAATAAATCTCTACAGTGACAGATAATAAAAAGAGAGAAAAGGAGATCAGGAGAAACACACATGATAATTGTTACACTGATTAAGTAGATTTATGCTACATGCAATGTATTCTACAGAAAAAAATGAGACAGAGACCATTTCTCCTGTTAAGCAGGCATGACTCTTTAAATGGAAAGTTAAGGCAGCAACTACTACCCCAGCAGAGCCATGATCCTGTCACCAGTTTATCTCTTGGTATCACAGCTTCAACAAGTCACCCCAAAACTTAAGCATCAGCCAGGATCAGTAGAGCCACTATTTCTTTTCTGACCACCCCTCCTATGATTTGGGCCCCCAGGAAGATGCAATTTAAGCAAGAAGCTGTGAGTTTTGCCTGTGAGTGTTGAAAAAAAATAATAGTGAAGTGTCTCCTAGGATTGCTCCAAGGCTGGGGAACAGTCAGAGAACAGAAACTTACTTGATTCCAGCAGGTGATTGGGGACTGCATGTCTTTTTTTAGGTTCCACTACTAGGCTGCCCAGAAGGACACTGGATATTTTCTTGAAGGATTTCTTAGCCATCGTGGTTTCTGTGGAGGCCGACTGAACCATGTCCATGTTAGGACAGAAATGGAGTCAGAATGGTACTAAAATTCCTCAGCACCTGGGGGTGAATCAAAATAACATAATGATCAAAATGTCTTCCCTTGCACTGGTAACATCTGCTGCCTAAAACTGCCAAAAAAACATTTAGGAGAGGGAGTTACTTTTTTTCCTACTGAAGTAGATTACTGTGTGTGTGCTAAGTACAAGGACAGAGTGATTCCAGGAAACCTTGCTCCTACCACAAGCCCTAGCACTTTGGGAATGCTCATCTGTTCTAGGGCTTACTGAGCACATTTGGCTTTCAGGGCTGTGTAAAATGTCTCTTCCTTCACGTCCCTGAGCACAGAGGAGGGAACGTTCTTCTGATAATTCCACTATCCAAACTGATTTCTGCAGAGATGTTCTTCCAATCTCTCCTGAGTGTTTGATTTGTTAACTTGCAGATTCATTTTTAACTTTTAAATATTAATATGAGGGATAAGAAAATTGGCATTTGAATCTTTTGTTTGGATAGCATCATCTGGGTTATTTGTATAGTGAAGATAACTGTAAACCCAGAAGGCCATGAGTATTATAGATCCTGTGTTAAGTAAGCACAGTTATCAGAACATAAACTTCTCTAATGACAAGTGCAAATATTACACAATAAGGACACCAGACACGATCCATCCACAAGAAATTATCTTCATAAATATAGCACATAGTTCTTGGCTTTCCTGTGGAGAACTGCATGGAGAAAAAGACTGGATACTTCTGGAAAAAGTACTGAGTTCAAAAGCCATGCTGGGTTTTTCAGCCCTCAAGAAGGGGCTTGAAACCTTTCATTTTGTATTTGTTCTTCATGAATGGGAAGGTGCGTGTGCAGCTCAGTGTGGTGCTGTATGAATATTAATGCACAGCTGAACTCACCCAATGCTAGACAACATAGACTTGTCCTGCCAGGCTGCGGTCACGAGGCACCTTCCTGCTCCTGCAGCGGCAGCACAAAGGCTTGGACAACAGAGTATGGTTGTATGATCCACACTGCGGCAACACTTTAAGATTCAACAGTTCCAAAGTTGAATCGTTAGTACCAGGAGCTGTATTGTGTTTGTTTTGTTGTTTTAATACTCTCATATTGGCTTGAATGACCTTAAAGGGCCCCAACCTAAAATTAACACTGCTCAATAAAAGTTTGAGGGAAGAAGGGCGAAGAGGAGCATCAAAGTGATGCCCAGCATACCTGGATCAGCACTTTAGAGGACTGAAGAGGTCCACCTCGCTCATTACATTTTAAGGTGTCATCTCTGGTATTTGATTTACTAGTCTGCTTTAAGTCTTTCAGGCAGAAGTTGAGAGGTGTTTCAAGCTCATAAAGTGCTGTTTTAATTTATGGCCTTGTGCAGTATTAAATAATAAATAAGCAAGAAGCTTAAAATAATGTGCTACCAGAACACTGGCTTCAATATTTTCCACTCCATGGCTCCAAGTTCAAATTTTCCACTTGCAACAGAAAATCTGTAAGAGGAACTGTATTATTGTGCACAACAGTAAATTTCTTCTGAGGTAGTTAGACCAACCAAACTCGGACAAAAACATGATAAAAATATTTATAACATAAGGCTTACATTCTTTCCACTTGTGTTGTTCAACTTGAATTTATACAACTGCCGTCCTCCTTCTCTTGGTCAGCATCCCCCCTCAGGAATACAAGTTTTGAAAAGCTGTAGACAGACTTATATTAGCACTGGATTCCTGGTGCAATTTTATTAGTAATTTAAAGTGACACTACCATCATCACCCACCAACTTTAATAACACACTGCAGTATTCCTCAAAGGGCTAATACAGAACAAATGTTTAGGTGCCAAGGTCCTGGAATCTCTGATACATTGATGTTCTTAAGTTTTCCAGGATACCTGTGTCTATCCTTAACGTGACTTTTTTTGTGCAAAGCCACCAACAGAACTCTGGGGCTGTGAAATCCTGGAGGCAATGGCAAACTCACCCCAAATGCCCTCAGGCCAGGGGTTCACCCTTTTTCCATCAGCACTTGGGCTTTCTAATCCCTTTGTGCCTCAGAGCTCCTAGCACACCTCCCCACCCAAAAGGGATGCAGTCTAATGCCATTACATACTGTGTGAGACTTGCAAAATCATCAACGTGCTTCAGGAGCAATGCAAAACACGCTTTTAAGGTCCACTCTATATAACTAGGCTAGCAGAGTTTCTTAGCGGGCTTATAGCCCCACAACACGTACCCTTGCCGGTGTCACATCCTCCTCAACCTCTAGCCCAGTCGGAGAGGAGCTGGACGTCCCGCCCCAGCCCCTTTGGGCCTCAGCGAGCGATGGGCCGCGCCGCACACCGAGACAACCCTTCCCTCCACCTCACGCGTCCTCCCGGCCCAGAGGGAGCCCCTGCTAACCCCGCTTCTCCCCCCGCAGCGGCGCCCAGGC
>KL271429.1:44694-62203 GCA_000699545.1 Podiceps cristatus | reverse complement strand
GGTGGGGGGGGTGTGGTGTGGTGTGGTGGTGGGCAGAATGTTCCGCTTTAGCAGACCTTTCATTTCTGCACATAGAAAATCAATCTTCTTTAATGCATTGGGAAACTCTCCCTCTTGAGACTCGTTGCCTTTCACTTCAGGTTATCCTCTCAGCCAAATCCTGTGAGATTATAATTGATTTTAAAAGTCAGCAGTAAAAGTATTTGATCTTTAGGTGACAAACAGTCAAAGAGGAGCCCTCAGGATCAGTGTTAAACGTCAATGAAATGAGATTCATGCTAGGATAGGCAAGTTACAAAAATTCAAATCTAGCTGCAATAGTGACAGTAATAAATGGAAACTCAGCAAAATGAAGCTATTAGTCAACAATGTGTAATGTCATAAACTTGAACAAATGATTATGGAGCAGCCCGGGCCTGAATTAAAACCAAACAAGCTGAAACAAGCAATATCATTGAGATGGATAAATAAACTTATTTGAGTGGATATAATGACACTCACATGAAAATAAAAGCCAAAGTTTTAACTGATCTGTTTAAGATAATTTGGACTCATCTCTCAGAATGAGCAACAGCACCTGCATGCACTGCTACTGGTACCAGGATGCTGAATGTTGAACCCAGCGATGTAACTCCTGTTAGAGCTGGAGGGAACAGAGCATTGTAGGCGGCCAAAAATCTTCATCAGTTGTACTGTAAAAAATGTGGGATAGAATAATTAAGTTATGGGTGTATTTCTCTGTTGTTTACAACAATGGTGAGACTATTTCCCATTGCTCTATCATAAGCTATCACACTCAGTATTTTTTGTGCCAAAACAAGAAAGAAAATGTTAACTGACAACTAAAGAAAAGGCCAAAAGCTCTTGTTGCTTTTTTCTCTTTCTCTTGTGATGCTTTAAAGAATCGGTAGAGAAAACTGCGGAGACCTTAGCTTAGAGCCTCAGCAATGTTCTCGTGAAGATATGCAAGCTATTTAGCATTGAGAACGCCCAAAACAATACTGGTATGCAGAATGGCAAGGCAACCTTAGCAAAAATCAAGGTTGAATTAAATTGACCTGGCATGAAAGAGCACAAAGCAGCCTGAAGTCACTTAGCTGTAGGAAAGAGGTATAGGACATTTCAAGCCTCTTGACACAACCTCAGATAAAACAGCCAGAAAATTGCTTCCAGGACAACAACCTTTCACGGCACATAATCTACTTCCTGAACCATAAGAAATACAGATAATGGGAGAAAAAACATGTGGTTTCTGGGAAAACATTAATCATTTAATTAAACACTATAGCACATAGTATTATTTTCTACCCTTACATGCGGTTTATTTTCAAATAATATAAACCATAGTGTTGCTATAAAAAGTTGCAATTTTTCTGTAAAGTCATTTCCCAAATGACACCTTTAACATCTTCAGCAAATAAAGCAAAGTACAATGTTGTTTTTTCTACAGCAAGAATGCTAAGTGAAAATATTGAAATAGTCTAACATACAAGTAGATTAAGAGGTGCCTAACGCTGAAACAATTCTGTTAACAGAAAATAAGCAATCATTTTCTTTCTTACAGGTTTAGTACAGCAGGTGACTTTTGCCAGCACCATACATTTTGGATCATCCTGTTGTAAGTTGAAAGCATTTGCAAAAACACAGCTTTATTATATTTTTTCTGTATTTCTTGAGCCTCTGAAAATCTTACTGCTTCAGATTATTGTGTATTGCCTATTTTTTAAGTGGAAAAACTATTTACTGAGATTTATTTCTCTCCCAAGATATACTTAGGATGAACCAGATTTCAGCTGATTCCTTTTTTTTTTTTTTTTTTTTTCTGGAAGCAAGAAACATCTTTGAGTGAAATCAGTAACTCCAAAAATAGAAATACAGGTACAAAACTTAATCCAATCTGTTTAAATGACAAGGGACATAAATGAGGAGTAGCTTTGCAACACTACAGGAGTATGAAATCTAGTGTAGATTTAATTTTTATTCCAGGCTCAAATATTTAATCACCACAGATGCAAAGTATTGCACTCAATTTAGCCCACTCATGTAGTTCGCTCAACGCATGGAGCACATTCACGCCTGTCTGCGAAGTACTTGATCTCCACTCTGGGTTTGGAAGGGCTCTGCCTTCATATCCACTTGCACGTCCTTCATTATCAGTCATTCTCCCGGGCTGAGAAAGCAGAGAATTGCCATGTAACAGTCAATATTCATGAGCGTCCATCCCTCTAGCTCATGTTATTAAGCTTAATGAAAAGCCTTCTATTACTGGTTAGAATGAGGTGACTTTTAAATCTGTTATTAGTGCTCTGAAATCTAGGCCTCTCCAGCCTCCTTTAAAGCCAATGGAAGACATTTTATTGACTTGTAGGAAAGGTGGCTGGAATCAATGTCTTGAATCTCCGCCGGTCCTCATTTCTTCTTTCCTTCCAGTTTTCATCTCTGTGGTGCCTTTCCTATCTGTATCTCCAGGCCGCAGGGAGGTATGCAGTTAACTCAGACACAAATGACAAGCCCAAATAAACTAAACAAATCCTGTTCTTTTATCTAAATTTTGAGCTTGTGAGACTTCTTAGCGGGCACATAGGTGACTTTGTGCCAGCTGGTGCCCTTGCTCTGACTTGGCCATGTTTTCAGTCCCGTTTTCAAGGCCTTTCTGTTGTTTTTCCCTGGTAGTACTTAAAATCTGCTTGTTGCCTTGACAAATATTTGTCTCCATTTCTGTGTAAGTAAACATCTAACATAAATTTGTTTCAGGAGTCAGTATTCAGATGACTGCTGAGCTACTGTTTACCCGAGTTCAAAACCTGGGCAAATAGCAATTTGTTTGGGCTGAATAAGTAATACCTTATTTTAGAGGGCACAAATAGCCATGTAATTATTTTGAATTAAGAAATTACCATATCATTTCAGGCTCATTACATGGGTATTTATTCTCAGCAGATTATACGCAAACTATTACAATAGTAACTAGCATAACTTTTATTTGAAAAGGGAAATAGTTAAGGTGGTAATGAAAGGCTTCTGTTGAGCTTAAAGTCCTTAAAACAGGAGTTCCACTACAGATATATAGAGCTCCATTTTCAAGTTGAAAAGACTTACTACCCTTGCGTAGTGTTCTAGTGCAAAAGTGACTAGCAATGCACTTTCTATTTTGCTCTTTTTCACACGGTATGGTGAAGAATGGATGCTAAACTACATAATTCTAATGAGGAAAGGCAGAATCTTTTCAAATGGCTAAAGGGATCGCTTACGTGTGTGTTTCAGCTCTAATTTATAAATTCTATTATTTCTATAATTTCTAAAAATAATTGGCAATTCAGAGGTAAGTTTCTGATGACCATCATTCTAGTTTTTTCGACATCCCTTCAGGAAACCAGCTTACCTCAAAACTGGCAACTCTGGAAGCTCTCTGACATATCAGAGCTTTTGCAACAGAAATGCCCTGATTTCACACAAGGCAGCCCAGGAGCTTTGGGAACCATAACTCAGGCAGAGTTATATTCAGCTTTATAATCTACATTCTTACCTGGAAGCCAAGAACCTGAAAGCACCCCCAGGGTTCGATTCTTGGGCTCAAGCCCTGAGCTCCACTCCCTGGGCTCCACAGGTTTGTGCTCCTGCAGCTTTAGTGTGAGCCACGAGGTTTGGAAACTATGTGCATAGTTCCACCCATGGTTTCTATGTGAATGATGGATTTTCCAAAGTCAGTGGGCCAGAAGTGCAGTCCAGACATTGCCACAGAGCTATTCAGGACCCCGAGAAAGCAGCAGGCGCTGTGGGCTAAAATGATAATTCTGTATAACCTGTGTTGTCAAAATACTGGAATAATGTAAGTGAAAACATATCCGTACTGGGTGATGATGTCTATGACTTGTGTATCCCTAGTAGAGAGTATTTGTAATCCCCCAGGTAACAGTCCTGGTCTCCATTAAGATCTCTATTTACTTTTAGCACTCTTTAATAGTCAAATGGTTTGCTAATGCTAATTCCCTTCCCTAATGGAGGGCCTAATTCCCTTCTGTTTTCTCCGTGTCCATCATGATTCTGTGCTAAACTGCGCTGCGAAGGTGGTGTGAGCTTCCACCTTTCCAGTCCCCACCTCTCCGGGTAGGGTGGTAGAGTAGCTCCATGGGGTCAGGGTAGACTAGCCCTTCACCTTACGTTCAACCTATGCTGTATTTCATCCAAGAGATCCAGTGGACGCAGTGAGTCTTCAGGAAGCTTTGCATCAAGCCCCCGTTACGTTCCAGTTTCAGCTGCAGGACATGCAGCTGGCCTGAGTCCTCCACTTCCCCGGTTCAGCTTCCTCAAACAAGAGTGAGATTGCTCTTGCTTTCCTTTCATGATTATAAATGCTTATTTAATCTCTCTAATCTTCTTAGCACCAGCTGGAAAGACTAGCACACAAGAATGTGAGAAATATTTGCTGTGAGGTAGAAATTCACCTAGTCATAAAATAATTGCTTCTAAACTGTTAGTCATTCATGGCATGATTCTAATTGCATTATACTTAAGGGATCATAATGAAACAGACTTCCAAATTTACCCTGGAGCATTTTTTCTGCTGTATTGGATTGGAAAGCTGTAATTTGAATAAATGAAATGAGTAACTGAAGACAGACTTTGCCTCTCCCCAATATGTCTCATTTAAAAAAGAAGAAGAATAGAAGAAAACCGTATCGTTTAAATAATTAGCAAGACGTTGACAAAATTCAGGAAGCATGCAGCAGATATTTTGTATCCCAGCTGAAAACAAATTAATAAAGCAGATTTCTGTATAGACAAGCTAAGCTTGTTTTCAGAAGGGAAAAATTCTTATTTTTGTATCATCAACTGAAAATGAAAGAGGCAATGAGAGAAGAAATGTTCATGAAAGCCTGGCAATAGCCTTGTTATTCATTTGGGAAAGGGAGAGCAATAGTATTCAAAAAGCCCTTAGGTGTATTGTATAGCTGTCAGACCTTGGGTCTTGCAATAGAGGAGGTAATGACTGCTTTTGCTCTTCAGCACAAGAGAAACCAAAAGAAGTGTTGAGGGATGGCGATGGTTGTGATATGCAATAGCAAGAAATGACTAAATTCTACCTCAGACTCTTTCCTGTGTTCTCCTCCACTCCCATGAGGTTGCTCTGCTTGAACTGCTTTCCTGAGCCATAGTGGCAGTTCGCTGAAGTTCAGTTTGGTCCCTATCATGTAGTCAGGGCTTTGCTGAGAATCAGCACTCGCTGCTTATTCCGATTCAGTGCTTTTCCTTCTTTGGTGGTCTTTGTTTATAAAACTGGCTTGATTTCAGTTAATTAATACAGGTCAGTGCGTTCCTTCCACAGATGGTTGGAAACGGGCTGTTTTCCAAAGGCTTTGAGAATGAGCATGTCCAGTGAGACTGGGCTGCTGTTGAAGAGCTGAACATTGGCCAACGCACCTGAATGCGAGCTAATGAGGATAACACAACTACGCATCTCAGACGTGTTTGTTAGATAAATCATTCAGTGACAGATCACCTCTCTCTATATATATAGATGTTGCCCTTCTTGTTTGAAAATTTACCTCTAAAATAAAAGCAGATCATGTCTTTATCCCACCCTCAAACTTCTACTGATATTTTCTTACTTCTCAAAATCACTGTTTTTCGCTTCCAGGGAGGAGAAGCATTATTTCAGCATCCTTCTCTCACCCCTGATATTTTACAGTACTCTTGGAAAAGGTACAGTGAAGATGTGCACTGTCATAGTGACCCTCATAATATATATCAATAGATGGCAGTAGCTGAATCTCATCTAAAAGAACATATCTAGAAAAGTGTCGTAACTGGCTTTTTCTGTAAGAAAAAAAAAAATGCTCTGTTTTAGGGATTAAAAAGAATGCAAGTTGCTTCATAAATCAGAGTCAAAGTACAATTTCCCTTTTTTTGTCTTGCATTCTCAAAAGTATTGATACCATGTTGCTTAAAACACCACAAAATTTGCTGGAAGCCATAAACTGAAATACTCCACAGGTTCAAAAAGGGATCAGAAACAAGAATCAGTTCAATGCTATAAATCTTTCATTGGAACCTAGTTGGAGACTTGTTACTCATGAAATGGCCATGATATTCACCTACAAGCAGATTATCAACACCTGCACTATAATTTCAAGTCAATAAATCCTTGAATTTCTTTTGGAATTTCTCCAAACATTTTCCTAATGCAAATCCACAAATTATATTGTGCTCTTGTAAATACAACTTAATTTAATTGATGACATATTGCCCTGTATTTGAATGTGTATTTTAGTATCTCCAGTTTCTATGAAAGTAAACTTTCAAAGTACTCTGGAGTCTCCATTGTTTTAATGGAGGAAGTCCACAATGCCAGTCTATTTAACCAGTAACTCTAGAATCTGAGAGAGATTTTCAAGATTCTCGTGTATTTAGTCTAATTTTCAAGAATTCTTACACAGATCAGGTAACTAACTCTTATCAAGTTGAATTTGAATTAAGAAACAACTCTGTTACGTGCTCCTGGGTGTTCCACTAGACACCCCTTCTTTTCCGAGGGCACAAGCATACTTGAAGAGACGTCCTTTTCTTACCAAGAGGGAGTATGCAGTATTCTTCTGCTGTAGAAAGCTAAAAGACATTTGTAGTTGGAAGTTATCTCAAGAGATCATCTAATCCATTCTCTTTCATGGAGGCAGAATCAAGAATGCGTACATCTAACATGGCCCTACATCCTGACCAAAAATAAAATTCTGCAACCATGTTACGTGGCCAGTGTCTGACAGTAGTAAAGGTTTTCCATAACACCAAGCCTCAGTCTTCTTCATTGCGAGTTTATTCTTTTCCTCCCACGATGTCTACTTATTTTTCTGCAGTAGAAAATGTACAATGCATCAGTGTATCGCTGGAGAAGCTTTGATAAAATCAAAATCTATCTTTTTCCAAAGGTTTGTGCATATTATGTATCGGGTCTGGCTGAGATGGAGTTAATTTCCCACGTTGCAGCCCTCATAGTGCCGTGCTTTGTATCGGTAGCTGGAAAGGTGTTGATAGTACACCAGCGTGTTGGTTATTGCTGAGCAGCGCTCGCACAGCATCAAGGCTTCTCTCCAACATCCCCCCCCTCACCAGGAGGCCAGGGATGGGCAAGATCTTGAGAGGGGACACAGCCAGGACAGCCGGCCCCAGCTGACCAAAGGGATATTCCGTACCATACGACGCATGCCCAGCAAGAAAAGCTGCGAAAAAGGAGGAAGAGGAAGGGTATTTGTTATTACGACGTTTGTCTTACGGAGCGATGGCTACGCGTACTGAAGCCCTACTTCCCAGGAAGCGGCTGGACATCACCTGCTGATGGGAAGTAGAGAATAAATCTTTTGTTTTCCTTTGCTTCCACATGCTGCCTTTGCTTTTGCTTTACCTTGACCCATGAGGTTTTTTCCATCTTATTTTTTTCTCTCCCCATCCAGCTGAGGAGGGGAGTGATAGAGCAGTTGACAGACAGCTGGCGTCCAGCCAGGGTCAACCCACCACAATGTATTATACATTTTAGGTAAAAACTCATTTTCAACCATCACACAGATTTTTAGATCAGAAACAAAATGTCACTGAAATCAGCATAAACCAGTAAACTAAAGCATATGACTGCTGATGTATCAAAACTTCTTGACGGGAAAAAAATAGCCCTCTGGCAGAAAATTCGGAACACTGTATTATCTAAATCCCTGGGTCTGTGGAAGTGTTGTGTGCTTTTTTGCAAGCTCAGGTTTTTTTTTTTTTTTATCTTGATCATGATTATTTAAATTCTTTTGTTTACAATTCCAAGTTTTCTTTCTTCTCCCTCTCTGCAAGTGTTTAAGTGTTGTTGCAGTAAGAAATATTCTGAACACATATGTTTTTGTGACATGCATTTCTGTTAGCAGTCGGGGGAAATGCACTGCCTGGTAATTGGCAAACCAATATTTTCAGATTTCTAGTTCAGTTCAGAGGACTGTAAAATGCTGGAAGCTTACACTCAGTACTATCTAAGCTCTGCGAGCCTTGCATTAGCAAAGCTGTGTTGTACTCTCCGAAAGAACCAATTTTTCCATAATTTTTTTTCTGGATAGGAACGTATTAGGGCAATTATTTTTGTGTGCTATTATGAAAAAGATACTTGTTGGTATATAATTTTACAACTGTCATTTAATAATATATTGTTATTACTATTTCAGGCTGTGAAAAGTGTGAAGCACTGAGAGACCCCATTGTCTTCCAGCCTGCCCATACCTGGAACTAAAATATATCTCCAGATCCCCAAACTCCCAGTTTAATGCAAGTATATGGAAAGGTACCGCCAATGGACACAGACATAAAGGTAAGGAAACAAACTCTGTCGATCAGCGTGATTGGTGGTTACCCCAACAAAGGAATGACTTTGAAATATTATTGAAATGCAAGATATTTTGGCTAGGTTTACTGATAACATCTTTAAGAAGCAACAGAGAGCATTTCTCTAGGGCACCAGGGGGAAGGAAGTTAAGGAGCACATGTTTTTGTTCACCTAGTCTTCAGTTAAGCTAAAATATATGTATTGCATATATACCTACTTATTTAATGATTTTTACACTCCTCATTCTGATACCTCCTTCTTTTACAAGCTAAAACTACTAAACTAGATGACTACACGCTTCTGCATGCAATCTGAATTGATGTAATTTTAATCCAAAAGTTAATTTTACCTGCCTGTCTACAAGATAATACAGTGCATTCAGTTTACATGAGATACATTTTTAATGATGAAAAAGAACCTTAAGTAAATGGGTGAAGAATGTTATCCATCATTTTCCCCAAATTATAATACATGATTTGATCCAAACATCTGTCAGCCACACACTAGTTCTTTTTCATAAACCAGACATTAGAAGCAGCTGAGTAATAGTAACGTTGCTCAAAAAAAAAAAAAAAAAAAAAAAAAAAAAAGGTTAAATGGGGCATAATATTCCTATTACCAGCATTGTGAAAGTCTAAATTCCTTCAATTATTCCCAGAGGTGTGTCCTGGTGCCCCTTTCTCTGCTTGCACTCTAGAACTGGCCACAGGTTCTGTTCCCAGATCAAGAGAAGGAGTTTTTAAGTGGCACATGTGTTTTTCTCAGAAATTTGAAAGTCCAAAGTTCGGATATGATCTTTCCTGAAATCACATTCAAAGCTCACTGGAGTGTAAGGGTGGAAATTAAGAGATTTTGGTTAATAAAGATCCATCTTTACCTGTTTATAGAATCTCTGGAGAGCGCAGCCTGAGTCTGTAAGATGTAACCAGAGCTCCATTCCCATTTTTCAGAGCAATGTAGAGTCACTCTATGGAAGTTTGGGCTCAAAGTTGTGCCATAAATAATTAAGCAGATTTTTTTTTTTTTTTTACCCCAGACATTTTATATAAGTGAGAAAATCAATCCTTACTTAATATAAAGAGAAAGAATCCCCAAGCTGCTAGAGGGGAAGGCATATTTCCAAGGATTGAAAAAACCCAAACACTTCAGAATGGCTGAGCTTTAAAGAGAATTATTTTTTCATTTTTTTCCATCATGGTGTTATAAAAACCTTTTCCTATAATAAGAAGTTCTCATACATTGTTGAGCCCTTGCTCCAAAATATATACTACATTTTTATACTAGAATATTGCCAGTGAAAACAGGATTCCCTTTTCATCAGATGGATAATGTTAATTATACAGACTGAGATTATGGGGTGTAATATTACACACAGGCCTGTGTTTAAAAATAAAAACTTCAGTTCATTCCAAAATGCTTGTTATTTCACATCATCAAGATTAAAAAGATTGCTTCCTTAAATGTAAATGCAGGTGTATGTAATTCAAGGATCAAGGTTTGTTGGTATAGGCACATAGCCACTGTAATTTTGTATCGTTTAAAAATGTTTAAGATTTTTTACTGTTAAAAACCCCAGAAGTAGTATCCACCTGCTTCTATCTTTTCTTTGGTCACTTAACCCATAGAAAATTAAATAGAGGAAGAAAAGAGGATAAACTCATAATACCATGAGTTATCTTTATTTCATAGCATCTATTTCAAATCATGCTGCTGTTTTAGCTTCGGAATTACAGATGGTGGTTGCACTGTAGAGCTCCTGAAAGCATCACATAGGTTTAAGCACCAGACCGTCAGAATCCCAGCTGTTAGCTAACAATCAAGTTTTGATTTACTTTCATTTTTTCTTCTTTCTAATTATTTTTCCTTCCACTAGAGTGAAGACAAGTTAGTGGGGTTTTCTGTTTTTTTGGGGGTTTGGTTTTGGGTTTTTTTAAAAAGTAGTATGAGAGTTTAGAATATGCATAGACAGTGCTACCGACATATTTCTCCTCTCCCTAGACTCCCAGTCTGCAGAAGATTCACAGCATCTGTTTTATGAGGATTATTGGGATGACGAATAAATGTTATGAAGTTTATTTCACAGACTTCTGGTCTTCTGTTGGAGCTTTCAAAACAGTCACTCGGATTTGCAAACTTTCACAGTACTTTGGCAGCATTGCTTGGTACTTTTCTACAAAACAGATACCTTTCCACAGAAGTATTAGTTATGCAAGCAAAGCCATTATATGATGAAAAATACCTGTGGAGCTTCTCATAGATCAAGCTACAACGTAGATCAAGTACAAGGCCATGCTCTTCCCCGCTTCTGCCAGGTGCCTTGGGCCTGACAGACGGCCGGTCCTTGCATGTTCCTTTGACCTCTTCTTTCTCCAGCAACGAACAGGCACCCCGTTCCACCCCCCGTCTAACCGAGGCAGGACGCACTCAACGTGAAGCCTCATCACAGCTTAAGAGCCAAGTGTGGGACGGGCTTTACAAACATCTGTTTTCTGGTGGCTTGACGTGGATTGTATTTCCTTACACCGACTCACGAATGGCCAGTGGGAGGAAGGTCTCAGTAAGATCTATCAAATTTGTCCTCGTCCATTTAGTGAGTTATTCTGCCGGGGGGAACTTATTAGGTTCCAAGCAATGGATGGAAAACAACCATTCCTGTACTTCAATCTCTGTTAAACCACACTTGAGCTAGTTTCTGATAACTCTACTAAAGTTTTGGAGTGATGAACTAGGCCCACACGCACCTGCTCTAAATAGGTAATTCTTTAGCGTAAATGAATTAGGAATTGCAGAATAAATACTCCAGGGTCTGTAGGAGTATCAGATTTTCTCTCCCTCTTTCTTTCTCAAGATACAGACGGTCCCCAGTGACTGTCCCTGCCCCCCGTGGGTACTTCTGCACCAGGAACCCCCTGAGTGCCCCTGAATCCAGAGACCCCAGGTGCAAGCCAGCTCCTTGGTAAGGTGAGATCTCCTTTCCTCTCCCTTCCCAGACATCCTGGGAAGGAAAACAACAAATCAAAGTCGGCTTCAAGCAGACGCCAGATGGGGGGAGAGGTTCCTGCGGCATGCTGGGGGGGCTCGGCCAGTCAGACGTTGATGTCCTTGCTTTCAAGAATGAGGTATTGTTGGCTCAGAGATGACTTCTAGCAGGGCTTTAAACAATTTTAGCTGGACAGATGATGCAAACATGTATTATTTACGAATGTTTTCTTCAGCTCTTTTTTTTTTCTCCTTTCCCAAACTGACCTGCTATCATGCTTAATAACATAAATATGTTTATTTTGCTTTCTGAAAATACAATTTTTTTATGTTTACAAATTCACAGAGATCCCGCTGATGTGATTGCTTTAGCACCGGGGTAGTTGTGTGCTGGGGTACCCAGAGGCTGTAGAAGCAGTTTTAATCTTGTTGGTTCAAACAAAATAAACATGATAAAGATAGAAAGAAACCTGCTAGCTAAGAACCTTGAAAACACAGTCATGCACATACCTTCTGCTAGACCCATGAAATTGCAGCAAATCTAAAAAAAACATAGCAAATTAAAATTTTGTGTTGTGATTAGTTCAAATATGGGAAGATACCTGTGGCTTTTCAGCCCTTAATTAAACCATAGGTACTACTTTGTTTCTCCTTCCTGCGTGTGTTTTGCTTTGATCAGGGATGGAAAGCTTAAAATGCTGCAGGATTGTTGATTGTGCTTTGTCTCAGGAATGGCTCCGGCTTGGCACCCTCCAAAGGATGGTAAATCTGCGGTTTGCAGCGAATTAGCTCAGCGCGCTTGCTGGGGCTGGAAATCACGTGCTGTAACTAAGGCGATAGACCATTCACGGGTTTGATTCTGTAAGGTTCAGGGAGCCTTCTGCAAAGTGCTTGCTTTTAGTGGATCTTGGAGGACTTCAAAGAACATCAGGTTTGTAGTTAAAAAAAAAAGGGAAAAAAACCCCATTAAGTCCTAATGCAAATATGTTGCTTCCTGTCAGCTTTTCTAAGTACAGACAGCATGTTACAGCTCCTTGTTGAGGAAGCGAGCTCAGTTTTCCAGCAATACCTCTTTTACATTTTTTTCAGGTAGGGAGAGGATTTTTTTTTTTTTTTTTTAATTTTGGCTTTTAAAATATGGGATGTAAAAGAAACTCTATTTCTTTTGTCAGACTGCAAGAGTAAGTACTATATATTACATATGCCCACTATATATGTAGAGTCTCATGATGTGATTTTGCTTGATACACTAATATATTAAAAGTTAAATATATTTATTGCTAAGATGAAGTTGTTTGGTTTTTTTGGTTTTTTTGGTTTTTTTTTAAAAAAAAAAAAAAGAAAACAAAAAAGACAAAATCTGTCTGGAAGGATTTTTGAGGCAGACACTGTGTTTCTCTCCCTTGCATTTCAGGCAGGGGTGCTCGCTGGAGCCGGGACTGTAGGCTTGGCTCATCCCTCCAAAGCCGTGCTTGGATGTCAGCCCACGTGGAGGAGAGTTTAGCTATCTCTGCCGCACAGTCCTTCACACGAGGAGGCTTCTCTGAGTGATTTGAGAGGGTAGCGGAGAAGACAGCGGAACGGGCAGCAGCAGCGAACGACTTTGGCAGGGCAGGGAGAAGGGCCCATCCCGGCTGCAACCAGGCGGGAATCTGTAAGCACGGCTTTTGTCCGTCTGCAGAAATAGCTGTTTCCTCAGCTTTTATTTTTACCTCTGTTTCTAAAGAGCAGCGCGCACAGGTTTTTGGAAAGGTTGCAGTAAGCATGCGCACCGGCGTGTTGTACTCTGAAGCGTTTTATCCGTTCTCAGGAAAACAAGAGCTAAATCCCAGAGTCCTTTTCAGGAGGAAATCTTGTGTGGCATCTCAGGATCCAGAGCTCAGGTAGCAGGTAAGAACACCAGTGCAAAACAAGGCATAACAATTACCCCCCAGTGTTTCTCCAAAAATGTGATTATCCCTTGTTCTATCATTTCCCTGGCTTTATTCATATGGCACCTTCCAAGGCTTACGGTTACTTTGTTCTCTGTTTTGTTCATTTTTTCCCCTATCGATTACAAACTCGTGTAAAGCCAGCCTAATTGAGAATGTAACATAATCAGGGATTTTGCCTATTCATAACAATTTGTTAATCCATGTGCAGATAGTTCTATTTATTTAAAGTTTTTAGATTGTATCTCTTATCTTCCTAAAGAGTAGTAAATGCAAATGGCTTAGTACAATCAGCTATGTCTGCTTAAACTTGTTAAATCATAAGGAGCCACGTTACAAAACAACGCAGAGCTGTTCCAGGCAACCCTCTAAATTTATGGTGCAATGATGCCAGATGACAATGGAATTGCAAAGGAAGTGCTTAGTACATCAAAAATTAATACCTAGCGAGTCTATCTTTTTATGGTGATGATTGTAAGTATTCACTCTATGTTTGAACATAATATGCTCAGAACAGCAGTTTGCTAAATGTACTAGAGATTACTGAACAAAATACAAGTTGAGGTCATGTTTGGGTTTTCATTGGGTGAATAACTATCATTTTCTTCTCAATCAAAAATAAAATTGCGATGTTACAGGAGGTACTCAGATTCAGTGCATAGAAATGGGAAGTCGATATCTCTGCTCGGAGCAATTCAGAGGCATACAGAGGGAAATAAGCACGTCACCCTGTACTTATGAGAAAAAATGTCTTATATGGCTCCAGGAGCTGCCAATTAAATATTAAAACTCTGACCGAACATCATAAGAGGTGGCAATGCTACTGTGTCCCATGTAGTCAGGGACAGCTACCTTAATGTAAATGCAGACCAGCGTACGAAGGCGGTAAATGGCCATCCCTCAGCAAAAGGAAGGAGCGAGGGACTATTCAGCCTCTCTCTACACAGGTCTGACTCGAAATTCCTCCCAAACAATAACCAAACCTTTACCTTGTGCACTTCAAATAAAAGCTTCTCCACCTCTGCCTTATAAACCGTTGTTATAGTCATATAATGTACCTATTTTATTTCAAGTAACAAATAGGATATAAACTTTTGTTTTTAATAATGAACGACACTTCTGAGGACACTTAACCAGAACTCATGTATGGTCTAACCTATACTCCTTGTGCAACTCTTTGCATCAAATGAAAAATGTACACCTAAACCAGTTGTAAATTTAGCTGTATACTGGGAGGGCTGTTGATCCACAATATGAAGGAATCATCCTGACTTTATTTGTTTATTATTTCAGATTTCACAGTCTCATGCAAAGTGCAAGAGCCATAGAGTTTATTTTAGCAGCAATCATAAAATTGAATTATTTGTTTCTACACATACTCCTTGCTAATTTGTGATGCTGTAAATTCATTTCAGTCAATTTTGTGTCTTTTACCACAGCTCCTCATATGCATTTGCATACACACCCAGACAAACAACTTCTAGAACTGAAAAAGCATGCAGCAGATTTGTTGGTGGTGTATAGTGCACCTTGACTAATTATGCCAGCATTTACTGGGGTCAACGTGCAATTTATTCAAAGTGCAAGGTAAGTATAAAGTGGGTCACTAACGGTGGTTGTGTGAAATTCTGAAGTTCCTTCTTCATTTTACCCCCTCTGATTTGGAAATTTCTCCTGCCTGTGTTACTCGGGAGATTGTGTAAATGCAGTGTAAGACATTAATGAGGCCAGCCCACTTAGCTTTGTGGTTTGACATTTTTTTCCCTTGGCCTCCTCTTAATGATCCGCTGGTATGTTGCTGCAGGAACGGGGGGGAGATGCATCTCTGGTAACTAAAGGTCAGACGCTCTGGGCTGCATGGGCTGATGGACTGATCAGACCCGGGGAGAAGAGAGAAGGGTGATGCTTTTTCAGTGTTAAGAGTGGCCTCCCAAAAGAAACGTATGTGAAATAACAACAGTCTGAAGCCTCACGTTACTACCCTCCCGTTTGGAGGTGCCAGAGGAAAAAAGACCAGGCCCTTGAATATTTAATGATGGCTGAACAAACTTGGAAGGAGCTAAGGAAGATGAAAAGTCACAGAAGTTAATGCTCCCAAAATACAGCAAAGCTCAGTAGTCCTTAAAAGCAATTAAAGAGCTTTTACCATCTGTTAAGTAATTACCTATCAACATTAGTTATTAGAAGTAGGAAATGATGTAAAGGGCACAAACATAATATAAAAAGAACAGCCAGATTCTTGTGGGTTCTTTGAATGAGGTCATAAAAGCATGGTTATTAATACTGAAATAAAAATGACAAACATTTACAGGGTTTTTTGTAGCTGTAGTGCTTGAAAAATAAAAGCATTACATTTTTCTTAACAGGAAATATTTAGCGTAATTCTTGCGGTTGTTACTAGTATGAAATGAATTTTATTATGATATTCATCTCCAAAAACCAACATAAGATGAAGAAGATTTAGGGTTTCTAAATTCAGTGAATTATGTCTCAGCTAAAACCAACTATGGAAAACACAATTTGAGGATCGCGACTTGGAACTATGGAAAACACAATTTGAGGATCGTGACTTGGAACAGGTTAAAATCAAATAACCAAGCCCCCCCCCCAGACTGTGTGTGTTTTTAAGCTGCGTGACTGCACACACAAACATACGTATGCATACTTACTTTCATGTCAATGTGGATTTCTAATTCCCTAGTTTCTAATTCTCATTTCTTTTTCCCCTCTTTCTTAGTCAAAATAGGTTTGCTAAAATGTATTTCTTTCAAAGTATTTGCTGCACAACTTTAGACTCTCTACAGGAATTTGTAGGTCTGAGGTTGCACAGGGATCCTTGCGTATGTACTTTGCTGGTTTTTAGTCTCATTTCGTTCAGAGAATGGGCAATAGTCCGAGTTGATAAATCTCACTGTAAGTTCATGGTGCACATTAGTTGTACAAATGTAAGAAAGCTCTGTCCTGGACAATTTTTAAAACATGCTCTTAATTGTTTTTCTTTAACTGGATAAAAAAACCCTCCAAAATATGATGTGGTTGTCAAATAGGAGAGGATAATTCCGTATTAGCCAAGAAATCCTAGCAGGGTGAAGGTTATTTTAAATGTATTTAAATTTGAAATTTGTTTCACCTATTTCTTGTCAGGTACTTTGATGGAAAAAACCAACCTTGCTGATGTTTTATTGGCCTCCCATAAACTTAAAATCATTTCCAATAAGCAAAGTTCTGTTGGGGACAGCTTGTGAGGGCCGAATTTGCCCATGCTGCAACAGAGCGAATGTCAATGAAATACCTTGTCTTTGGCAAAATTACTTGTCTGTTTGTGAAAAATCAAGAAGGCCCATAAGTAGTAAAGGACGAGCCATGGTTGTGTCAAGGTACACTGACAAACAACCTGTCCTGAATGCACAGTTCAAGACAGCGGTGTGAGAAACTACTGATATCAAAAGCAAATAATGCCCAACTGAGTGGCCTACACTGGCCACATAGTTGCACAAAAAAAAAAAAAAAGGAAATAAAAGAAACTGTTGAACCTTCCAGAAATCAAAAAGAAAGCCACATCCATGCTGTCCAGGCTAACCCTGGTTTATGGCTGCGATAACAAGACAACAGGGTAAGAAATGAACACATCTGGTAAATGATAAAACAGGGGGATAGCAGATTGCTATGGCGGATTTTCAAGAAAACTGTACAGTAATCACAAAAAAGGGGGTATTAGGACAGTGAAAACAGGGTCACTGGGGTAAGAGTACACGGAGCAAGTTGTGTAACTGGGAGAAGACAAGGGGTTTGAAGGGGGTGAACATGGGAAGGGAAAAAGGTAGTAAAAAAATTAAAAAATGGTGCTGTACTGGGGCTCCTTTCAAGCAGCTCCGTGTCTGATCAATGCAGTTGCTCCTACAATAATTGTGTCTGGCTTGCTTCTCCGCCCCGGAGGGAGATAGATCCTGGCCTCGGGGGATCCCCAGGAGCTCATCTCAGCACCAGCCACGGATGGGAGCAACTGAGGGGCTGCCCAGCATCGTCCGTCCTTCATGACCCTCTGCATGAGGCTGGTGGATCTGTGGCTGCAGATGTAAACGACTGCCATGTCCGTGTGTGTATGTACCAATTTCTTTCTTTCTGGGGATCCGTGACAAAATATAGTGAAGAATATTGACATATTTTGCTTCTTGGAGTATGTTTTACCTGTGCAGGTTTATATGACTTTATTTTTTTTTTTTTTTTAAATATATAGAGTATGCTGTGTATA
>KL271429.1:28806-44506 GCA_000699545.1 Podiceps cristatus | reverse complement strand
TATTAAAAAACAAAACAAAACAAAAACCAACCAACCAACCAACAAAACACCAAAACCCACACCAAAAAAAACCCCACAATTTTATTTTGGTTTTGGTAGCTGCAAGCCTAAACATTTAGGTAAAGAACAGAGGCATTAGGTTTGTGTTGCCAAAATCTTACTCATAAGGTACCTTATCCCATTAGTTTTTCCATCTGTTTTGTCTCAGAGATTAGTGCAGCAGTTTAAGAGTTCGATTTATTTCCACTAAGGCATAGGAAGAGAATGCGAGAAGAGTCAGAACTGCTTAAAGTTTAACTGCTTAACTTAACTTAAAGACTTAACTGCTGAAATATTCTATTTATGAAAATGCTTTCTGAATTTATGTTCAAAATCCTTCACCTGATTTGCTGCACGAGGAGGAAGAGAGAGCAGGGGATTTTTCTGTGTCATTTCTCCACAAGTACAGCCGTATTGAATCTCTAAATGCAGCATTTGCAGTCCATGCATATTGTTACGCGCTTTTTCCTAGTGAAAAACAATGTTTGAAAGATGACATTTGCCTTTTTATTAGAGTGAAAATAAAATATGAAAAAAGTACTGAATTAAATTTTCATGTAAATTGGCATTATTTCCTATTTTAATCAAAAACTTTTCACGACTTTGTTGCTTGAAGCCCCAGCAGCAGCTCTGATAGATATATTAAGGGCAGCATGAGTCTGGATGATGGCGACGGTCCGGACACCTAGAAATGAGACAATATTTGCAAAAGTGAGCACTCGAAACGTAAACCTTTCAGTCCCTATCTGGACACGTCACTAAAATCTGGACTGCGCAGATTTGAGTGCTCCAAGACCGCTTGTACACGCAGCTTCATTCTGCAGAATCGCCGTGTCGATGCGGACAGCTTAATCCGCTCTCAGGCTCTCTGGGTGCCTGAAACGTCTCCAGCCCGCAAATAACAGCGTCTCACTGGCACAGAGCCTCAGTCCTGGAGGCTGATTTATGGACCTTCAGGAAGAGCAGCCTCTCCTCGAGGCTGGAGACCAAACACTCCTTTGTTTGATATCCAGGAGGATAAAAATGGTGAAGCTGAAATCCCGTTCTTGTGTTCGGGGGACTCTTGCTCTTGGGAGGAGGAGGACCTACTCCACCAGCTCCCAGCTGCTGCCCTGAAAAGCATCTTAATCCTAATTTCACCCCCAAAGCTTTTCCGTAGCACTGCCGGCACTTTTCACTCTTTCTACATCTTGATTCGGCACTCCTGATAACTGTTTTCTTAGCACCTACCTGTTCAGAATGAAATTTAAAAACTTAAAAATTATCCGTTTCCAAGGTCTGTTCTCCGTGGGCAGACCCACAGGGCCTCTGAAGACACACAATTCCCTGTTCTCTGTAACTGTCCCGATAAATCTTTTGAGGGTGACTTTAGAAACTGGGAGCTCATAAACCTTCCAGAGCACAGTGCGCTCTCCAGTACGTCTGTGTGGTGAGCGAGCCTTAGCAATACAAAGAAATGCAAATTTTCATCAGGACTGCTGACCTGAAGTATCTAATAAAGTTGAGAAGGTATAATTGCAGTGACTTGCCTTTTTCCTGGCTTCCTGGCAGAGACAGAGCTGATTGCCTTGTATTAATACAGGTGTACTGTAATATACTGTGTATCAGTAAGTGTAAGTGTTAGGTCACTGCCGGAAAAATCAACTGCCTGTAGGAAGATTTACTATGACATAAGCTGTTTACATGGATGCAAATTTAATATGCCTGAAAATGGAGCTCAAGGACTGTGTGTCGCTGCCATATAGACATAGGCACGCGGTCCACACGTGTAAGAGAAGTCGTAGGGGTTTCTTGTCAATAAAAGAAAAATACATCAATTAGCCTGATCAGAAGGCTATTCATCAAAAATCATGCTTTCATAATAGTAAGGTGGTGTTTGGGGTTTTGATCGTTTATTTCTTTTTTGCATGATAGCAAATTTCTTGAAAAATGTAGATTCTGGCTGAGGCCCTACGACTAGGTTTAAAGACTAATTCTGGCTTTCCTTCATATTAATGAACACTTTAGGATTTTATACAAGCATCAGTGGGAGGACTTGGAACACACATCCTATGAAGACCTTTTTTTTTCCGGTGAGTAAGCTCACTTTTATATGGAAAAAGAGCAAGTCACTCCGATCCTGACTGACGCTCCAAGATACCAGAACTGCCTGTAATTCCGGGAGGATATCACCCCCTATAATTTTGTACACCTAAAGTCCCTTTGTTCTGGAACATATGCAAAAATAATTTGGAGGTACGTTGGTTTTTTTGGTTTTTTGTTTGTGTGGTGGTTTTGCGTTGTGTGTTGGTTGGTTTGTTTGTTTGTTTTATTTTTCCCTAGAAAAAAAGAAGACAGGTTACCTGAGCAATGATTGAGGAGAGAAATCTAGTCAGGTCATCTCAATGGCATTTGAAGGTAAGAAAATGACTACAAGATGAGTGACCCTGTGAACTGGTACCAGCAACAAATCCCTTGATACATTCTCTGTAAGTTGTATGTTGCAGCATCTTTGAAGCTGTGGCAAAGAAGGTGTGACAGCTAAAAAGTACATATCAAAAATAAAATTTAAAAAATCTTTGAACGCACTGAACTCTAAATAATTAAAACTTAGAAAAAGTGTAAGAACTGAAGCAGAAATAATTGTTAGCACTAATATTTAAAAGTTATGAAATGCCTGCCTGTGTGCATGGGTCGTTTTTTTGGGGTTATTTTGTTTTGTTTTTTTTTTTTTTTGAGATGTCAGATCTCACATGACAGAAAGTTATCACCCCCAGACTGGTATTTTTGGAACTGCTCAGTGTCTAATCAGTTAGTGATAGCAGTTAACAATTACCAGTCTGATGCCTGGAAGTAAAATAAACGTGAGCACTCCTAGTGTGGACCGTGGCGTGGCTGGCGGGTGGGTGGTGCAAGGCGATGGGACCTGCAGTGCCTGGGGAAGGTCTGAGCACCACGAAACCGCAGGAGGAGGCTGCCTGTTGGTCTTCAGCACCCAGCAGCTGCCCAATTTATCCACTCTAATATGCTTTTGATTGTACCACAAGTGCCTTTAAATGTTGCTTTCAGCCCCTACTAGCAGGAATTTGGACAGGTCAGCGGGAACACACAAAAACCCAAATTGTGAGCACTGTCTTGTTTTTTAACCTAGAGGCACAACAGACACTTCATTCTATACATCTATAAATATTGTTACAAGCCTTCTGTTGTAACACAGTTTTATATTTTTGGGCTCTCTGGAAGACCTTTTTTTTAATATTGTAAAAAATTGGAAGAAAGCATTGAGTTAAGATGATGATTTAGTCAAGAGTACACGTAAGTGTTTGTGGAGGAAGGAGGGAGAGCAGCAGCACTCTGTGAGAGCAGAAATAAAAGCACAAGCAGGGAACTGCATTGCAATCTGTATCCACCAGAAACAACAAAAAACAGCAGCTGCCACCTGCAGACTCAGGGGCTGCCACCCGCGGGTTAAAGAACCCCGGAGCTGAGCAGGGCACGGCTCGTGGAGGGAAGGAGAGGTGGGCAAGCAGGGGTGAGTTTTCTGAGCATCATGATTAAGTAGGCATGGGGGTGTTGGGTTGGCAGTTGGACTGGATGATCTTGAAGGTCTTTTCCATCTTAACAATTCTATAATTCTTCTGCAATTTGTTTGAGGAAGGCTGCTCACCCATGAGGCAGAATATATCTGCATTTTTCCTTTTTTTTTTTTTTTTTTTTTTTTTTTTTTTTTTTTTTTTTTTTCCCTATTGCTGGGGACTCTTTTCTGTCAAGTCAGTGAGTTGAATCAGCCCCAGCAGGGTCAGAGAGGAGGGGCAGAGAGCCCAGAGAAGGCATCCAGGGGCAGGGAGGAACATGGGAGAGAGGTACAAAGATGGAACGGAGAATAGGAGGAGTAGTGAGGCTGGTGTGTCCCAGCTCGTGCAACTTCATCCTGAGCCTGATGAAGAGGCTGCGTTGATACCCTTGGAGCTCAGCCTCAAGGTCCTGCCATGGCTGTTGGTGGCTTCAAGGACATAAAAAGTGGTTGCGAGCAAGGCAGGAACCCCCAGGTAGGCCCAGCTGCCAAGACAGTTGGCAAACAAGTATGCTTGCACGCTTCCCTACTGATATTAAAGAGAGGGCCAGTGGAGATATGGATGTGCAGTATTTACTGTGATTGCGGTGTCTGCTCTGATATCTGTGTGTTTCTCTGCTTGTTAATTCGTGCTCTCCAGCTTGTTGGTTTAAATACCTTTTTGTGACACTTGGAGAATAATGGAGCATGCTGACCCAGAAGAAGCCTCTGAAAGGCTGTCTGATATGATATGCATAAATCAGAGCCTATTCGTTCTTCCATACAATCCCTTGCTTGCGTAGACGTGGCTTCTGTAGCAAAAAATAGAGATAAGCAGAAAAGGCTGCTCAAGGAGAAGACTCATTGTACATGTTACGACATCTATTTCAGACAGGAGAGGGATTAATCTTGGCAGTGGTTCCCTAGTATTTGTTAAAGCGGATGATACACAGTGACAATGGCAGCTGCTCCTTTCCATAGTGCTGCTGAGGCAACGTTGCCTGCAGTAGCAAAACATCTCACAGGGAAAGGGATGGGTTTCTGCTGCTGCTGCTCCCAGAGAGACTGTGACACTTACAGCCTTTGCGTTTCTCCAGGGAGACTCTTGAAAAGTGTGAGTTAATAAGGTGTTATGCTTATGTATGGTGCCACAGAAACATTCGTTACTGTGCAGGTTTTGTCTGGGTTCGAGTAAATTTGCTTCGCAGTAGCTGGTACGGGGCTGTGTTTGGGTCTGTGCAGGAAACAGCGCTGACCAGGCAGGGATGGTTTCGTCACGGCTGAGCGGGGCTGACACAGAGCCAAGGCCTTTCCTGCTCCTCACCCACCCACCAGCGAGGGGGCTGGGGGGCACGAGGGGTTGGGGGGACACAGCCGGGACAGCTGACCCCGACTGACCCAAGGGATATTCCCCACTGTATCGCGTCATGCTCGGCACGGGAAGCTGGGGGAAGAAGAAGAAAAGGGGGAACGTTTGGAGTGATGGCGTTTGTCTTCCCAAGTCCCCATTAGGCGTGACGGAGCCCGGCTGTCCTGGGGATGGCTGAGCACCTGCCTGCCCATGGGAAGGCGTGAATGAACCCCTTGTTTTGCTTTGCTTGTGTGCACGGCTTTTCCTGTCTTTATCTCAACCCATGAGTTTTCTCTCTTTTACCCTTCCAATTCTCTCCCCCATCTCACCATCGGCAGAGTGAGCGAGCGGCTGCGTGGCGCTTAGTTGCCAGCTGCGGTTGAATCACAACAGTTACCTGTAGATTTGATCATACCTGTGAGCTAGAGACTGAATTATGTACCCCTGAAGGAACTTGGTTGAGATTAGGTGCTTGGGCCACAAGAAAAGGATTTAGGCTGTCCATGACCAACATTTGGCTGCCTAAATCCTGGTACTTCTATGTTAGTGGGATCAACAGCCTTTCCTGGAGTACCTACCTAAGGCTTTTCTCTATGATGCTTTTTTTTTCTTTTTTTTAGACTCTGCAGAGAAAGAGCAAGGCTTTCCTCCTGCTTCACTGAATGTGTTGCTTCAATACTGGTGTGTAGCTTAGCTAAGGCAAAAGAAAGTTCATACCATTCAAAACAGCACTCTAATTATTGAGCTGCTTGAAGGAAAAGTATTTTCCAATCACTCCTTTTGAATCTGCTGTATTTGACATAGAAGTACTAAACATGAGGGGAATGAGTGGGAGAGAATAAAAAGATTTGATTTCTCAAGGCTGGTGATGAATGGTGGTGGTGATGGGAAGTCGTGGCTAATTGTATCTATGCTGGTGATTTTTTTTCCCTTTCTTTCTTTCATCCAGTAATTGAACAAGCTGCTAAAAGAACCTTAGGATTAAATATTGAACAAAATGGTTCCTAAGTAAGTGTCACAGCTAATGCACCAGAGAGTTGTGCTAGTTTTTCCTTATGTGCCGTCTCTTCACTTCAGGTGTTTAGGGAATGCTCTCGATACGGTTTTGACTGTCCTGCTTGGCAAACACTGCAGCTGCTAAGCAGCAGGAGGAAGGATGGAGAGGCACTTCTGCCTGCAAATCAAGCCCGTAACCCTTTCTAGATTGCACAGATCAGCTCTGGGAGAAGTGAGTGAAGCTGTTCTGTTCTCTCTGCTGAGGATTCCCAGGGAACGGGCAGCCTTGCCTACAGTATTCACTACCTAAAGATGACTTACCGTCAACAAAGACCAAGAGAAGAAGAGGAAACATAACAAGTAGCTTAAAGAGGCAGACATACTATGACAGGAGAAGGCTTTAAAAGTAATCACAAGAAAAATGTGAGGTTCTATGCAGAAGTAGGGTCCTTGAATAGATTAAGAAAAAAAAGAAGAGGTATTTTCTGTGAGAAACCTATTGAAAGTAAAACCAAAATGTAATCAGATTTAGCTTTCTGATGAAAACTGTGCACCAATAAACATTTTCACAAAACAACTAAAAGTAGGTAACAAACACTGTCAGTTCCCTGCACTGTTATCAGTATCTCTGCGCTTTGCTGAAGTAAAATGTTAAGAACGAAGTTGGGACTGGACATTTAGAGGCTTAAAATTTACTGAATTTTCTCCCCAATTTTCCTGCCTGTAACCATATCCCCTCTTTTACTGCAGAGCGGGAAGTGTATGAGCAGTGCTCAACGAGCAGGACAGCTGAAATGCTTCAGACACAGGCCGTGTTGCTTCGGCTATTGCCAAGGGAAGGCCTTTGGCTTGTCAGAGTAGTTTGTATGTAAATTGAGTGAGGTTATTTGTGTTTCAGTGTTACTTAAAAGTTAAACAGCCCTTTTAGAAGGAAAATTTAGTAAAATCGACACGTGCATTCCACTCTCCTCCCAATGGTGAAGCAATTAGAAAAGCAAGAGAAACATTTCCAAACAGCATTGCTTAACAGACAGCTTTGAAGTATTTGCTTGCTTTTTTTTTTTTTTAATCTAATAATAATACTGACTTGATGTCTCTTTTGTCTTTGTATTTCACTCCCTTGTGGTTTAAGCAGAGACAATCGTGTATGAATCTTCTTCTCTTTTGTAACAGTTTGTGAGAGCGTTGCTATTGTTATTTTTTTCCTGTTGCATAGTAGGGGAAAGATGTAGAAGATAATGCGTTTGCCTGTTCATATCGTACATATTCTCAAGAGCTCAATAAGACACAAAAAATCCCGGAAATACAAATCTAAATTTGTAAGAATTGCTTAATGGGGTCTTTCCTAGCTAATTTTCTAAATATTGGTAGGAAGTCCAACCTGATTCCATTTCCACAGTGAAGGCTGGCAGTTATATGATCAAAAATTTTGGATTTCATTAGTTCAATCAGGCCATGTTCTGTATGGGTACAGAAATGACTGGGTGAAATTCCGTGGCTCAGGTTATGCAGGAAAGCAGAGGAACAGATCTTAGTGGTTCACTGTGCTCTTGAGATGTGTTTTTGAGAATCTGTCTTTCAGACTTTGGGATATCAAGTCAGGCTCCCAGAGGATGAGAAACACACAAGTAGTCATTGTTTTGTGTGGGTGTTTTTTCTTTTCTTTTCTTTTCTTTTCTTTTTTTTTTTTTTTTTTTTTGGTTTTGTTGGGGTTTTGTTGGTGTATTTTAGCATCATGTGAAAGATCTGTTGCAGAGCAGGAATCTTATTCTCCAGGGCAGCTGTGGTTGTCTCAGTCTTCAGCTTGCTCTCCTATGTGCTATAGAGCTTCAAACTCCTGCTGCAGGTGGAACTGGGATTTTATGGACAATGTCCTTCCACCTGACAGAAATCCCAGAGCAAGACCATTCTAGCACTGAATGAGACAGATAATATTGAAAAATCAGTATATCATCATATATTCAGAGACAATAATAATATGTGTCTGAAAATTAATATTATATGTGAAAATAATATTATATGTGTCTGAAAAAAGCCCACACAGTCATCTTTGATTATGGCATATTCCAACTTTAGAAAGCAAAAACTTAATGGGTTGTTTCATATGTTGTGTGAAATTTGCTAGGCCTTTGAAGAGCAAGCTGTAAAATAGCTTATAATGCCACACGTATAAACGAACAGTGGACCTTTAATTCACCCACGTCCTTCTGTCCCCTCCACTGAGCTAAAGCAATAAGCAGCAGCACTACGTGGTCATCATTGCCAGTAGTAAATGGGTGTTGAAACTCTGACTGCTGGCAACGAGCGCTGTGGATTTGAGATACTCCTCCAGACGTGAGCGGGCAGCAAGCTCCGCTGGCTTGTGGCCCTTCTCCTCTTTGCAGTCACACATCTCACCCTGCCCTTTAAAAAGTCCTGATTTTGTCTCTTTGTTCCCCTGCTCCTCAGTACTCTTAGTCCAAGTTTTCAAACGTGAAGTTCTTTATCTCACCCCCGCCTAAATACCCTACATGTCTGGCCTTACTGCTCTAGATTCAGCGTCCTGCTCTGTTCCCGTTTCCATGTGACTTCTTGCTGCTTGTTGCCTCCGTACCCCATCAGCAGTTACTCGCTTGGTCCCTCACCCAGCTCCAGATGCCCTGTGGGTCCTCAGAGATCCCATTACCAGTACTTCCAGTCTGAACATCCCTGCCCAGGTGACTCCAGACCACATATTTGTCCCTCCCTTTGCAAGCTGTCTCTTCATCTGCCACTTTTCTTCCTGCCCTTTGGCCTGTCTCAATGGGAACCAGAGCATCAACCCCAAGGTTTGCCAGGTCAGGCCGGGTTTGAAAGCTACAAAGACACAATTTTACCAATAACCTCACAGACTAAAACAAGAGAAAAACTCTAAATAGCTTAATTCTTTCATTACACTTGCCTTTTCTTAACAAACTTGTTCTTGCTCATTCCTCCCCTCAGGTCAATGACTTTGTTCATCATTCCCTCTTATTCTGCCTTCTGCACACTTCAGAATAATCCAGCCAATTAATTGACTCAAAAATGCAGTCATACCAACTATGATTTGAGGTTTTGGAACTCTTTCGTATAAGAGGCGAGCACTTTTAGCCATCAGTGGTTCTTACGAATGAATTCAATTTTTACCAGTGATTGATATTCCTTGGAAATACCACCTGTGAACAGAAAAGAAAAAGAATAAAACCAGCTTGCACTGCACACAAAACCAAACTCTGTAAGTCTAATGAAACTTTAATAATTAATGTTGGCCTTGTTTTAAGATATGGTCTGGAAAATCACTGTATAAGTCAAATGAGCCACACCTGAAATTTCAGTTGAGATTTTCAGGGGAATTCTTATTTAATACCTTCACATGCTGTGGAATTGTCATGGGATAAGTGAATTTATCATCAAACTAGCTACCATGGACATTATACTAACTATAATATAATCCCTTCACCATCACCTATCCTCTCCAGTTCCCAAAAGAAATGTCATTATATGACGCCCTCTCTTCTCATCACTAAACTGGTTAAGTTGAATGCAGAGTTCTGCAGGATTGACTTTGAGATGCGTGGTTTTGACTTTTGTATCTTGTTCCTTGAAGAGCCTATCAACAAAGTGGTTTTCAACAAAGTCTGCCTCGGTAAGTACCTTTGGCTGTCACTGTTAGTAAGATGTTCTAACTTGGATAATTTCATTTCAGTCCCTTTGTAAAAACAGATTTGTTTTTCAGACCTTTTTTCCCCTTGAGACCACAGTGATGTAAATGTGAACAATGCTCTGTGCATTTATGCATGTGCATGTCTCAGAGCCTAGAGGCAGAATTTCCCATAAACATTTCTGAGTTTCAAACAGAAACAGGTTTTCACATTAAAAGCTCCTTTTTATGTTTGCAAGAAAGTGCAGTCTGAGCTGGATGTGCTCAGGCAAGAGCACTTCATTAGGTAATTCTTCTCTCGACTGTGTGCTCATGAACGATTCCCATTTGACCTCAGAGAGGGATGTATGTATGTGAAGTCAATGAGCTCTTGCAGTCCTAGGAGTCATCCTTTTGGAAACTATTAACGATTACAATAGCAAATGTAATATTTTTAATGCTGCTTCCTGAGGTTAACAGCTAAAGGCCATTTGAGATCCCTGCTCCATTTTCCACTATATTGTACTTTAAGTAGCATGGTGTGGTATCTAGTCCCCGTGGAGAGATATGTGCTAGTCGTAATAGCCCTGCGGCTGTTAAGTTTGTCAGAGTACAGAAAGGCACCGTATAGATACCCAGTATCGATAAGTTTGTCGTCATAACAGTGCAATGGTAAATCAATAACAAAGCAGCTTTTCTTCCTTCTCTCTTCCACTCCCCACCCCTCCATAAAAAACCCAGCCCCCGGCGTGTCATCCTTTCTGTGCTGCAGCCTGTGTCACGGCCGTTACGGAGCGTGATGTAACAGCACTGATGGCCACTGCCATAGCTCGAGTCCAGCAAGAAACGCCTGCTTGCTGAAAGAATATTCAGTTGCCTAGGTACGCCTGGCCCAGTTAGCTTGCCTTTATGTGCCTGCTTAAGAAAAGGTTACTGCCAGTCTCATTTGCACAAAGTAGCTCAAATTCTGTATTCAGTTATAGCCTGCACAAATGCCCCTATTGTCTGCAGGTACGGCCTCTGTCTATGGCTTTATGTACAACCTGGCACTTGGAAGCGGTATTGCCGTTATTGTTCCCTGGCTCCACGTCATCAGTTCTAAGTTTTCATTCCGCCTGGAGTAGAAATGTTATTTTATCTAACGGGAACTGTGTTTTAGCAGTAAATAACAGAAGCTGAAGAGATCCTGGATGTCACCTTCATAATTTTTTTTTTTTTTTCCAGGCCGTGAAAGCACGCTGTTCAGCACACCAAAGGCAGTGGTAATTCTCTGAGCTTCCCTCCCACCCTGGCCTTTACGTGAGGTTGGCTACGCTAATGCTTTGTAGCAAATTCTAGTAAGTTTCTAGACTAAAGGAAAAAGCAGCAGGTAGTATATGTGTAATGAAGATTGTTTTTCTAGTGTCGTGGGAAATAGTGTAACTGCTGGATGGGGGTCAATCAGTACCAGGGTGGGAGCTTTTATCTTTATATGCTGATGGCATTGTAGACCAATTTACAATGCCAATGACTTGGCTTTTGTCTATTTAAAAAAGCTGCTGAAGACTAATGAGCAACAGATTCCACTGACCTTTTAAAACTGCAGGTATCTCCAGCCTCCTGAAAAATAAGTCCACAGTTTAAAAATCCAGAGCTTCACACAGAACAAAAAAGCATAAGACCATGAAAAGTCCAACCCCATATTCTTCCTCGTCTTATGTGGGAGTTATTCTTGAACGTGCAGGACCCTACACGTTACTCCTATGGGTGCTTACATCTGACAGACTCTTTTGTAATATGTCTGGTGTTATCATTCTTCCCTTTTTAATGACCTGCCATTATTCAGAAATAGTTGGGCTACAAGCCCAGCTTGTTTCAGATCCACAAAGACTGCTCTTTCAAGCTGAACCATGTGACTGCTGTTTAAAATCCTCTTTCTTTTAAAAGAATTCTGATGTTCTCAAAAACTTTAGGTTATGTATTTGCTATAACAATCTATATGCTGCTGATGTGTCGGGGTTTTTAAATAAAATGTTTTCCAAATAAATAGCAAAATTCCCCATAGATTCTAGGGTCTCAGAAGTGGTGCTAAACATCTGGCTTGTCTCTGTAGACTGCACCATGTGGTAGCCGAAATATCCTGTTCAGTGCTGTGCCTGTCTCCCAAATAGATTCAAAACATCAACTTTTCTTGGAGAACATTTCATAAAAGCTTCCTTCATTGCTTTAAGCCAATTCCTATGTGGGTATTACTTCTGCAGATCGATGTGAAATTATTCAGATTACAAAAAAGTGAAGTTGTCAACATTTGCGTACAGAATAAAACACTGAATTGTAATTAGATGTGTAGGACAAGGAAAATTCCAATAGCATGTAATACAATTTAATTTTATTATCTTTTTTTTTTTTTTTTTCCACATTTCTGTCTTTAATAGAATGTTCTCTGTGTGATTTACTATAGAAAACAAGGTTGTACCAAATAAAAATTGCTGTGCATCTAATGTAAAGTACAGGCTGAACCAAATAAAAATTAACTTTTTATAGATAACATTTGCAGTCATAATGAACTATTTTTGAGGTAATTCGTTGTTATAAGGAAATATATTCTGACATGAAATGTACACTGTGACTTGATTGAGCATGTATATAGCAGTCTAATGGCCACAGTTTGTGCAAATTTATCCTTTTTTTAAAATGCTTGTGTCTCATGAATCTTTAACATTTGCTCCTTTAGAGTAATTTTTTTTTCTTTTTTTTTCAGGAAAAATCACACTCAGAAATAAGCTAAACTTCTTTGGAAACTTTGCGGCTCTATCCGCCTCATATATCCAGACTAACCATACGGGGCAAGTTCTATAAATTCCCTTTGCATTAGACTGATGAGTCCTAGTTGGGGTGACTGCTACAGACATTCCCATTTTCTCACCATCAAGGCTATGGAGTTACTAAATACAGGGTTAAAGAGCTATTTAAGAAAAAGCTCTTCAGGAAATTTAGGAAAAAAACCCAAAAACCCAAAAAACTGCAAACATATTTTTCTTATGTTTGTGAATTTCGTTCTTAACATTGCAAGATTAAAGCTATTTCATGGTCACCTTCCTCAGATAATTGCCTTGTGTCGCTCGGTTCGGTCTTTCAGGACATTTTTGCCCTTCTCCAGAGCTAGAGACCCTTCCATGTACATCTTTCCACCATCTAATGAAATACAACTGGTTGTGCTGCTGGGATTCGGAGACGGTTTCTGAGATAAGCATTTAGATCCTCGACTTCTAATGTGCACAAATTCTCCTGTAACGTAGGTACTTCCAAGCTATGTCTTTTGTGATGATTTCTATCAGCAGCAGCTGGCTAATGGTGACCCACCCAATATTATCATTAATCTATGACATGATGCTTTTTTGCTATATCAGATTAATTGTATGAAAAGGCACGTGTACTAAATTACAATTGATACTGACCTGGCTAAAAAGTGCCAGTGATATCTTGCTTAATCTGTTGTTAAAGACAAGCTCACTTTTCATTTATAGAAAACACATATTCTGTATCGTTTATTGCTGCTTCATTTATAATTTATCTGCAGCAACGGGATCTTTCAAAATCTTCTGAAAGAGTCTCGCTGAATTACAAATTCTCTGCAGTTGCATTATCTTCTGATTCAACTGCTCAGCATAATATGACCCATTGCCCTTATCTGGGCCAGTTTCATTGCATTGTACATATGTCAAGTACATGGTTTGTGGTTGAAAAGGGAATTGTACTGCCACGATATGACAGTAAAAAGCATAATTAAGAGCCAAATCATGAGCATCCTTTATTATGGTCTAATAGCCATGCTAATAGTCTTGCTTTACATTTATGTGTAAAAGGTACTTTAAGAGGCAATGTCTTATGAAATAAAATTTAATTTTGACATTAGGATGCTGTTATAACTTGCATAACCTGCAAATGATATAAAATGGTTGTCTACCATATACCTCAGCTTAGAGACATAAATAGCAAGAACCTTGATGGGGGGAAGCATCAATAACCATTGCTTTTAGTGCCGGGGTAAACTTTTGTACCTAGTGAAACAATATTTTTTCCATTTAAAGAGCTCTTCACCTTTGTTTGCCGTGGGGGTATTACTGTTCAAATAAATGGTGACAAGGAGTTTTCACCCAGGTATAGATGTGCAAATGAAACAAACAAAAAGATACACTAAGTTAGAACATCCATCTCTTGGAAATTTGGCCCAGGAGAGGGGAGAGAACTGGTGTAGTTGGGAACTCTACACCTGCACTTTAAAAGGGCACTCTTCTATCTGTCCTTCCACCCATCTGTTCACCACCCAAGGAATCCTGAGAGCTTTTATTGCTCTGTTTCCAGTGCCTATGGAAACAGAATAACTAAAGAAAGATGAATGACTCGCGTGTGAAATTTCCTTCCAGGGAACTAGCTGCAAATTGCAGTGGTTATTAATACTAGTAATTCAAGTCTAATCAGGGAAAAGTAAGAACAAACATTTACTTTATATCCTGCAATCTATGTTGAGGCTAGAAAACGAGAACTCGTTTTCATGTGTAGTTGGCACTTATTTTCATTTTCTTAATTTTCTGGTTTGTTAAAAGAAAATAAGGAAAAGAGGGAAGCCATTGCAGGAAGTAGTGAAACTCCATTGTCACCAGGGATACGGAGAATCAAAGGTGAAGTCCAGCCTGAAAACTGGCAAAGGAAGGGCTCCCACGTCTGAGATGGGTGCCTCTACAAAAAGCTGTACATGGCATAGGCTGTTACTTCCACAGGTTTTTAGCTAGGATTTCCCCCTCGTCGGCATAGGTTTAGTCCTATGGTGATTCTGGATGTTCAGTGTCAAATTGGCCAATGTGTTCAATCTGCTACATTAATGTAAACTCTTTGTTTAGTTCATTCGTTATGCCAGCTGATTGTAAAAGTGGAAGAAAGTGAATACACAGTTTTGTAGTTATCATTTTTCCATATCCAAAATATGTTGGTGCAACTGGGTTGAGTGCTTTTATTTAAGCAGCAATTATATTTTACAGATTAAAAAAAAAAAAAAAATTGTGAAAGTACAATTTCCAATAGGTTTCTGCTGAAATTGGAACATGAATGAAAGGACAAATTATAATAATTTTATTCATGCTGAATGTTATCTTACTCCATCCGTAAGATGCTACTTTATGCAACCATTAGCTTCATATTCTGGTCTAGTACTGATTGACATGTTTTGTTTGAAAGTCATGTGGAGAAAACCTCCAAACTGATCCTACCATAAAATAGTTAATTACCTTGTAAGAAGTAATAAATTTAATCTATTTTGTTTTGTAGAGTAGATATATATTTCAAATAGCATTCAACTACAGCTTGCCTTTTGTTAATTTGATATACTTCTTTATTTTACATACTATTCCTATCAAGTGCCCAAGATTACCAGTGGAGATATTTGGCAAGCTTCCCTTCCAACACAGTATTATTTTTATTTAGCAATTTTTACTTTATAACCAGTCAGTCTGTAATTTTGATAAGCTTTGTCAAGGTCTTACCATGCCAGATCCTGTCTTTGAGACATTTTTGGAACAAGTACACTCCAGAAATAATAGTGAGGAGTTAAAAATGCTACCCAAGAAGATACTGTAATGTGCTGTCTCCATTAATACAAAAAGTAACAACACTTATTAAATTTGAGGAAAACTAGAAGCTGACAATCCCTTTTTATTTTGTACAAGTAATTATATATATCATTTTGATAGAATAGCTTTGACAAGCTCCTCAGATATTTTAAACAGAATCTTTATACACATATCTGACTCTGTTACTGTTAAGAGGCTCAGTTGATTTATTAGTACAGTATTGTCTTACACTTGGCTTATTCTTTGGACATGTTTCCAGAGGGTTTAGTTTCACAGTCTCTCGGGCATCACATTTTCTTGACTAGCCATCATCTAAACTTGGCCACGAGCAATCAGATGAGCTTTCCGCCCAAGCTCTATAGGCTACATCTGTTCTCAATAATTGACAACACAGAAATCTTCCCCCAAACTTCCTCCCTGGAGCATGTTACATCCTTTCTTGCCCTGCAAATTCGTCATTTAGTTAGTCGGCTCTACAGATCAGTCACCTGCCTTGTACATTATTTCAGTAAAACTTCCAGTGCTACGGAATAGAAGAT
>KL271429.1:17693-28796 GCA_000699545.1 Podiceps cristatus | reverse complement strand
ATCATGAAGAACAGAAAGAAAAGCCATAGATGAAAATCAGGAAGCATTTAGCAATACTGAGAAGATGCATCTCGGATAGCACAGCCCATAGCGGTTGCCATGTTTTCCCTGTGAAAGTCAAGGCTTTTGGATTTCAACTGGTCGCATATTCTGTACGGTATTTGTACTGTCATAGAGCTCATGCCCCTGAAGAAAAAGCATTAGATGAAACTGCAGAGAGTCAGTCATGTTTTCTAGTTTCTACTAACTTGTGGCTTAACATAAGAAAAGGAAGCGAGTCACAGGTAACCGTAGCTTCGTTACTGCCATCTTATCTGTAAATCAAAGTTCGGTAGTTAAGAATCCAGTGGGGAAAGAGATGGTAAACTCCTAGCAACAGAAGGGGAGAGGGTGGGTTGGGCTTATAGACTCAGCCTAACAGAAAGTTACTTTGTTTTAATATTGTATGAAATAATAATCAAACTTGTGAAATAATAGCAAAGGGTTTTGTCTTTCTTCCATTAAAGTCAGACTGGTATGAGTGCTCTGAAGATCAGGTAAAATAAAACTATTTTAGCACGGTAACTTCACCATTCTCCCATTTCTAATCATTTTATGTAGGTTTTTCTTTTATCGAGGGTGGTTGCGTTGTCTCTCTCTACCTTTATTAATGGGTTTCTCTGTGAGCGTGTGATGGCTGGAAAGCAACCTGATGCAGTGGCTACATAAATTTGGAAATCTCTTCTTGAAATCTGTGGTACAACCTATGTACTATTGTGTGTCCAAATGGATTTAGTGTATCATAACGCTCCTAGAAAAACAAAAGGACAAAGAAGATGGGATTGCTAAAGGAGACATTAGATTTCATTTCACACTGGTAATAGTTTAGAGATGTGTGCTGAGCAAAATGGGATTCAATTCTGCAGCACTCCTCTTTTTTATTGCTGCTAAGTGATTTCAATATCCAGTCTAAAGTGATATTGAGAGCGTTCAATAGAACGGGGATGAAATCAGGGAACGCTGAAGGCTCGGAGGAGGCCACAAATCTCAGGTTGACTCAACGAAGCCTTTCAGAGCCATCCCACCTGACCTTAACCTGTCTTATTTAACCTGGAGGCTGCTGGTAAGTACCTTGCAATGTAAGATATCGTTTCATGTTAGAGGGGAACTATGCAGCTAGATTGCATTTTGGACATCAATTGATGTCACCGTAGTTACGGCTTTGGCCATGGACTTACTGCTTTCAGAAACATTTACGACTAAAAGTTTATAGCCCAGCTGTTGCTGCCTGGTAGACATATCATAACTGGGAAATGGTTTAAACCCTGTAACCTTTCAATTTATGGCTGTTGAAAGCAGACGAAGTTTGCTATACAAACAAGGAGGCTAACCTGTACAGTCCACAAGACAATGGTCACAAATATTGTATTTGGGTGCCACTTCTCAAAACAGAGGGGCTCCTTTCTGCCATGATGTATATTCTGCTTCTGATAAACATGCAGCTAAAAGAGGTGAGTGTTGTTATTTGCTCTACGTATTTAACAATATCAATTATCAGAGTAATTTCTTGGTTTCTTGAATGTTAACTCAACTGTTAATAATTTGCTTTATTTAATAGTGTACAGTGTAGGATCCTAAATCAAATTATAATGTTAAGAGCCTGAGGAGGGGGCAGTGGAGCTATTGAGAATCTTTCTTCTGGTTTCTGCAGGTTTTGGGCAAGAACTGAGGAAGATGAAGTGAGGGCAATGCAAAAAAATGCATCAAAGACAGTTGGTCTGTAGATGAATATATCAGTGAGAATTTTGCAGTTTTGATTTTGACATCTGTGTACCAGGGTTACACAGAAAAACAGTTGCTTTTTTTGGTTTTTTGTTTTTCTCCAAGGAAGGCTCAGGAGCTGCCTACTATGTTGTCCTCACTATGCTTTCAGAAGCATTTAGATTTCTAGACATTACCTCATTTTCATTTAACAAAATACTGAGTTGATGATAAAATGCCAAGAAATTAAACCAAAACAAACCAAAACCAACAAACACTTAAGAGGATTTTAAATTCATATCTCTCAGTTAAACAACCTTGGCCCCTTTTCTTCTGGAATCAAATCAAAGGTTAGTAATTTCTGTTAGCATGCAATATTTTGTACTGTTTTTATTAAATTGTCTGAGAGCTAACTTCTGCTTTTGGTGTCTTCTGCATCTAGCTGCATATTTTTTTTTTGGTCGAAAAATGGCTTTAGAGTAAATAACACATGAAAGCAACCATGGTTCTTAATATGGCTTTATTTAGTGCATTGTGTAGCTCCAGGCCTGGAGGTTGGTGGCCCTGCCTGTGGCAGGGGGGTTGGAACTCTGTGATCCTTGGGGTCCCTTCCAACCCAGACCTTTCTATGAGTCTATGATTTCAGTGTTCTGTATTTCCATTTGAATGCGTAAATTGTGTTGTCACTTGACTCAATATGCAAGGGCGTATAAAAAAGTAAAGCGAGCTCTCAGCACTTCCTCTATTAAAAATGCCTTCAGCAGCACAGTGTAATTTTGGCTAGACAGCCATTTAGCTTTCATTCGCTGGTCAACAAGTTTGCTTTTAAAACCCTTGACAGGAGAGGCAGGCATGCACTCGGGTCTGTTTATGGCACGCTTCTGAAAGACGCGTCCCAAGCAGGGCAGGGAGCCTGGCCTTGCTGCTTAGCCTGTCTTCACAACCAGAGGTAGCTCCAGGGTACGGAGGAGCTTAAGCCATTAATATTGGTTTCCCCACCAGGCGTTTATGTAAACTGACAGCTCTGGCAGGAGACGTGATTTCTGCATAGTCATCAATGATTGCTCCTAAAATTTCATTAAAAGTGTAGAACACACCGGCAGCATTGTGCTCAGATTTGAAGTGGCACGGTTTCATTTTTTTTAAACGTGAGTAGATAATGTACTTTGTCCTGAGGTACTTTGCATATAGTCTGTGCAATAATTTATTGGCTTCTATAGCATCCAGGGACCTTATTTTTTAAGCAGCAGAATGCATTTGTAAAATATGTGTTGCTAGTAGTATTATTTTTAATTTGCTCACGGCAACTGAATTTTCTTCTCTGCTGCAGAGAATAATGAAACGAGATGGATTTGCTGGTTTCTAGTTTATTTAAAAAAAAACAAATCACAATGGCAATTTACATACGTTTCACTCTTACATCGAGATTTTGAATATTTACCATAACTGGATTAAATTCTAGTTATGTGCAGAACTGACTGGAAAATAAACTGGCATGCTGATTTGCATTCATTCTGCATCAGTGGTTCCCCTGTCAAATTTGTTCATTGTGGAAGATTTGGCCGAGAGCTGGGTCTGTGTATTACCTGTTACTGCAGGCAAAACCCTGAAGTGTGTGTTGGCCTAAATCCCTGACGTATATAAGGAATGACATATTGCTATACAGAGAATGGGAATATCGGAATTAAATTATATTTAGTGTTCAGTCAGGAAGAGGGTTGGGTTTGGGGGCTTTTTTTGCACCTAGACAGCCAGAAGCCCTCATTCATATAGGATGAAAATAGCTGCTGAATGGAAGGTGATCTCAGAGTATGATTTCCAGGCAGCTTCCTGTACTATTCCTGCCCCACAAGGCAGAGATGTCTGGTTTGGGGGATGTGAACTGCCCGTGCTTTGTGACTACCCTGACACTAGATCAGGCAGCAAAAAGAGTTTGCCATTAGCACCGTGCAGGTACACTAAATCTTCTCTTCCTATTGAAAGTGTGTGATTTCAGGGCACAAAAATTTTAATTTGTATTTCTTCCTCTTTATATTTTTTCCTCCTCATGGATTTTGTTTTATAGGTGTAGCTAACTGTGGGCAACGGGACCCAGTGGCAGTTAAGAAACAAGTCATGGTGTGTGCTTGTAAAATACACATTATTACTCAATGCTCTGTACTAAGAAAATATTCTTTTTCTGTGCTTATTTTCCATCCTTATTTTCCCAGTTTCATGCAAAACCTCTTTTCTCATGCCTAATGCCAGGCTAGCAGTCTGGGGTGCCTTTTTATTCTCTGTTGACTCATATACAGCTGCTTCCTAAACAGAACCCAGTCCTGTTCCATACAGGACACGAGTTTTTCCTCATGTACTTCATAACATGCTATTCTGAGAACATCTGTTTAGCAGTTAAGCATTCGTTTCACCAGCCTTTTTTCACTCCGGTATCAGGCAAATTTTTAGTAGAGAACTTTAAATCACCCTTTACTCTGCTGTTCACTGCTGCCTTCCCTGAGCTGCTGCTTTGTGTCCTTATGTGTAGGTCAACATTATAACCTCATCAATAGATTTGTGTTGATATTATTGCAGAATCTACATTTATCATTTGTAATTCTTCCTCTCTCCATCCAACAGAGAGAGGAAGGGCCTTAGAGGCAGGTTTAGCACAAACATTTCAGCTTCAGCTAGGTAGATTTGTTAAAAGGTAGAACTAATTAAAATGCCACTAAAGCTGTGCTAACACAAATATACAGGTTTTGAGACCTATGCAGCTACCACAGGATGGGGCATTGTGCTTCGTGGATGCACATTAAAACTCCTAAAGCTTGGCCTCCCTGGCCTGAAAAGGAAAGATTTGGGAAGGCTGTTACTGACATATTCTGCTGTGCCAGATCCTGATCATCGACTGGTGCTGTCAACTCGTTGGTAGGGAGTTGTGTCACCTCTGAAATCCCACATTGATGAGACTTCTCAATAAAACCCATGAGATGTCAAGCAGTGCAAGATGGACCTCCTCCCCCAGAAAATGCACCGCAGGGAAGGGAAATCCTGAATTGTCTCTGGCCACCTGCACGTGTATTTCAACAATAAATGTTCACGTATACTGTCCTCATTCTCTCTCCTTCACAAAAATGTGAGAATAAGGTAACACAGCCCTAAAAATAGTAGCAGCAGAGAAGAGAGCTAGACATTTAGACAGAATTTGAGTGTCCCTTGTGGCTTTAGAGGAAAGTGAAGCCCTTGTGCTTCAAACTATAAATAAACTTGCTGCCTGAATTGCTCTTCCAATTGCTTGCTGTGAAGGCTGCAACAGCACCCGTGCCAGCACGTGGGTGATCTGTATCTCCACATCCGCTGTTTCAAGGAACGCCGGGGCTGATACATCCTTCTGTGTCTGCCAAAAGGTGTTTCTCACGGGTTCTGTAAAGTGTTTTGGAGGGCTGGAACTTGTGCAAATTAGTAAATGACTGGAGGGTGATAGCGTAACTGGTGTCGCGGGGTGTGCATAACTCTGGGCTGTGATAACCAGGGAAGCCTTCAACTGACTTATTAAAAATTATCTTTACTTCGTCATTATTCTCTCGTTAGACTTGCTTTGCGAGTGATACTGGAGATCAAGGTGAAAAAAAAAAAAAAAACTGAGAAGTTCACAGTATCTACATCAAATAGTTTGGGATGAGAATGTTTGATAGAATCACGATATCACTCTTCAAGGAAATGGGTTAAAAGCAGAAAAGCTCAGAAATAATGGCAAGGAAGTAAACAGGAAAGAAAAAGGCTTTAGAAAAAGAAGGTGGAGGTGAAAAGAGGCTGTTTGGGATGACAGCATCCTGCTTTGTGAATTAACAGTCAAATCTGCCTATCTCATGTTGAAAGTCCAGCACCCTTACTCCTTTTCACCAGTGAAAAGTTTCCAAGACCTCACACCAAGGTAATAGTTTTATTGTGCATCCGTGGTATCACGCCAGGCCTGTTTGCAGCAATATGTTAGTTTGTTGTTTTGTCACATTCCTCAAGGAAAATTAAAGTTTTGGTACACTTAGTTATAGATTTGGTATAAACCTATGTATTTCATCCACTCCATTGGACGTGTTTTATCAGAATAAAAATGAAATGAGGAAATGAGAGGATGAAATCGCTTCATTCTAGTGTTAAACCAGCTGATCTGCAGTTAACATGGCAGTGACCATTCTGTTTTAATTGTGCTTACATCAGACAACTTGGAATAATTTACCCGTAAGAAAAGTTGCTTTCTGTCCCCAGGGAGGTAACAGTTGTCTTTTGAGCTAATGAAAAAAATTACCTTTCGATAGCTATAGGCCACAGGGAATCCCAGTAACAGCGATGGGCAAGGTGTACTGACCTGAATCCAGTTACTGCTAAGGAGAAAACCCTGCTTTAAGCGTCTGCCGGGCAGAAACCAGAGATGGCACAGGGTGCCAGGGTTACAGAGGTGTAACTCTTCTCTTGCAAGGTCCATTTCTGGGCTCGATGTGAAAGGGAACAGAGATAGGGGAGAAAGTGAGAAGACAGGCAGGTAAAAGCAGATGAAAATAAACCAAAAGGTTGTCTTAGAGGATGGGAAGTGGCAAGTGAGAAAGAGGAAAGGAAATTTATTCAGGAAATAAATTATTTAATGGACATAAGGGAAGCAGAAAAACAAAAAAAGCAAACAAACAAAACTACACACACAAAACCAAACCAAACCAAACACCCCCCTACAAAACCAAAAAAAAACCCAACAGAAAAAAGGAAAAAAAAAAAAAAAAAAAAGGAGAATCAATGTACACCCTCTATGGACCAGACCTGTGTTTTAATATGTACTTTGGAATACTAAATTCAGGTCTCCTGTGAAATCCTTCTCCTTAAAGAAACATTTTTCTTCAAGTCTGTCTCCTTTTGTTTCCACATTAAAGATAGTAGAGAAATCTCAGCAGACATGGAAGAGATGCAATGACCAGCTGAGAGCTTTTCTTCCTCCTGAGGTGTTTGGGTTTGGTTGAGGTTTTTTTTTCCCCAATGATCCATTTCAAAAGAGTGCAGTATTGGTTACTGCTTGCAGAGTAGATGAATCAAAAGTAACATGTAGGTTCCTTTCACAACAGTCCCCTAATGGGTTTGGGTAATCTTCCCAGAGCACAAATTTGTTCCTCAGAAATAATAAAGGGGTTTTATAAAGAGGGAGTGATTTCTTGATAAGGAAATAGCCATTTTACAAAGTGACTATAATCATGGGAGCTTTGTAGTGGCATCTCTCCCTGCTGTTAGAGGAGAAAAATAACAATAGAGGCACCGGTGGGATGAAGAAGGAACCTTCTTCTGAGCCCCATTCCTGCGTCCTTTTTTAGCGTGCACGTTGAGGGTGTTCTCAGAGACAGGACACGACAGTAGTGGGGACTCAGGGCTGATTCCAGACAATTTCTCTGCCCCTAACAGAGCTTTCAGAGGCATCAGGGACAGAAAGGCACTCATTAAACTCTATATGATGCCCAGGTTTTCTGCTGTTCAGTTGCATCTATCCTGTGTTCAGTAGAACAGATTGAAAAACTTTTAAATTAGTCATTCAGAAAGATCTTTCATCAAGAGGTAAAATAGAAAAGAAAATGTAAAGAAACATTAGCAAAAATATTCTAAAAAAGTTAATGTAATTTTCTAACCATTTTCTACACATTAGCTAAGATTAAAGCTGTGCTGTTTTGATCTGATTTTCTCTGTTCCTGCCAAATTGTTAAGGTAACCCTGAATAATTAGCATAGTTATCTTAGATTTACAATAACAAATACAAATAAAACATACAAATTTGGAAGATTTTAAGAGCATGCTCAGCCAGATTTCCCAATTGGACCTGGTGTTTCTGAGGTAGATCTGAAGTTTATTTTAAAAGTCATGTTTTAATTACTGAGAAGCTGCCAATGAACTATTGTTTGAATACAGCCAGTTAGCCCTTGCATATTTTTTTAACATATTCTTTAATAATCATTTGTATAGGAGCTCTTAGTCAACACCATGCAGATAACAAAAATGGTATCTGCATGTGGTCTTATAATTAATTGTGTAGGTAGGTAACTAATGATGTCATCAGCAATATAATGAGCATTATATTCATAAATGTCTAGAAGACTCAGCACCTGAACAGATTAGTAAAAGCTAAAAAACCCCAAAATCTGATGAATGGTATGGTAATGATGATTTGATATTATCTGATGGCCAAGTGCCAGCTTAAGAGAACCTGAAGATCTCCCGAGTTCCTAACTGACAATGACAGATTGGTACTAATAAGATAAGCATGGTACTGATGGGGGGACACAAAATCTGACGCACCAAAAGACACCAGGAAGGGCTACCTTAACTAGTAGGACACTTCAGCAAGTTCGAAAAGTACCTCTTATTGTTCTCATTTCTGCTTTTCTAAGTTTTGTGGTTATTTTTAAAAATACAGTAATTCTTTCATCTTTTCTATGTTATATTTATTCTCACGGTATCAGTGTTCTAGCTGGTTTAAACAGAGAACATTCCAGTGACAGGTCTTTGAGAGAAAATATTACAAATTTTCGAAGCTTTTCTTATTATAAAATTTACCGACATATGCAGATACCTGATACGTGCAGAGAACCTGTGCACAGATTAGTCTGGTATTAGCGTTTTTTTGCTGCTCTTGCTTTCATGCAATACGCCATGCGGGAGCAAAATCTTACTTAGTCACACTGATCTTATTAATGTCCCTAGTAGAGCATAATATCGCATAAATAATGTAAATAAATAAAATGTAAATAAAATGTAAAATATAAATAAAATGTAAAAATCACTAATTTCACAAGACTGTCCCCTTTCCTGAGGCTAAGTACTGGGATATAATCTTCCTGAGCCTGTGCCATCGTCAACAGGTAACTGGTCTATGAATTTACCAAATAAAAGCTGTTATGAAGGTGTTCTGAAGGTCTAAAAGTCTGGTCAAATACTCTGTAGATCCCAACACATTTGCGTATTGTTTTAGTGTAAAAATCACTAATTTCACAAGACTGTCCCCTTTCCTGAGGCTAAGTACTGGGATATAATCTTCCTGAGCCTGTGCCATCGTCAACAGGTAACTGGTCTATGAATTTACCAAATAAAAGCTGTTATGAAGGTGTTCTGAAGGTCTAAAAGTCTGGTCAAATACTCTGTAGATCCCAACACATTTGCGTATTGTTTTAGTTATGTTTCAGTTGCACATATAACGTCAATCCGTTAAGCTTGAAATGACTGCTGCTTTTGAGTCATCACGTAGTGGCACATTTTAATTCTCCTGGAAGGTTAATAACTTCATGCATTCATTGTTTAAGTAATTCCTTAAATCCTGAATGCTTACATGAGCAACTTTACTAGCTTATATTTTCTTTTATTGAAATATATTACAGGAAATACCTTAGAGCCGACTTCATTAAATTTCACTTTAAAAAGCTGTATGCCTCAGAATGAATACTAATCTGTAATACTTGTTTTTAAAGGGAGACCTTAAGTCTTTACTTGAAATATTGCAGTCAGTATCTCTCAGCTTTATTAAAAACACCAATAGGTGCTCCCATTCTGCTGAAAAAGATTTCCCTTCCTGAAGGGTCAGTGTAATACCAGGATTAAAATAAAGTTAATTAAGAAAATGTTGATTTGTCGGTATTTCCACCTCAAGTCAAGATAATCTGGAAGTCTGGGTGTTTGCTATGCAATTATATGCACAGTGACATTTTCAAACCACAGTGTCCTCCGGATCTACAGTTGTGAGAACCTGCAGCTGCAGCTCCCAGTGGTTACACAACCTTGAGGATGTTTTTAGGATAATCAAACACCCACACCACCAACCATTCTCTGGGTAAAACAGAAATCCCCTAGATTTCCAAGAACTAGATATTTAATTTTGAATATACAAAGATGGAAGTGCATAAAGAGAGAGCTGAGATCCAAATCGGACTCCGTGGATTTGCATAGCCGTTTGTGGAATGCTCTGTCGTTTAAAGAGGTCCTGTGGGTTTGTAATTAATATAATTGCTTTCAGGGTTGGTAGTTAGATTTTATTCTTTTGCTATAGTTAGTTTAGTAAATTTCTTTCATGGATGATTCTGGGTGATCTAACTCAGTGAAAATGTATTGCTTTTCTGAAAAGTCCATTTTAGGAAATGTTCTTATGGTGTATTTTAACATATCATTTCATTGCTATACCTATATGCAACAGCTCATTCTGCTGACATAGCTTAAAGAGCCATATAAAGCTATGAAAAGGTTCAAAAGAGCCCTGGAAGAAAACTGAAGGAAAGGCATAATTAAGGGGTTTTTTTAAAGTTAAATTCCTTAGGATTTATGTCAGCTTGTTGCCTACACACTGTTGACACTTCATTTAAATGTCTGTTGACTTCATATTTGAGGGCTTACTCCATGAAATTATTGAGCTCAGTAGGTCAAATGGGGCACATTCAGGAGACTTAAATAAATTTTCACAGCTAAAAAGAAAGAACAGCTTAACATCTGTTTTAAAACTGCTCAACCTGTAGAAATTCCTAAAGCATAAAATGAAAAACATTGCTGCTTGCTGTGCTTGGTCTGCATCTAAAGGAAACTGGGATAGATATAAAGTTAGCTTTTAACAGGGTTCCTGCCAAAACACTGAAATTCAAGAAGGCAGAGAGCTGTACAGCAAACGCTACTTGCACAGTGCGCTACGGGAGTTTACGTGCTCCCGAGAAGCAATTCCTATCCCGCAGGAGAGAATAACCACGGGAATTGCTAAACTGCAGATTGCCTTGCAAAGGCACACCCGCGCTGCTCCCACTTTCCAAGGAGGAAAGGAAGGAAAACAGTCTTTTGAAAGGTTTTGCCTCTACCTCTTTATTCTGTGTGTGTTGCTTTCAGTGAAAATGTGTTGGAAATGCAGACTTTGCTGCCTGCTGGGTGAGTTGGGACGAGAGTGGTCAGAAAGCTGACAGAAATGATAGAGTGTACAATGAAAGAAGATTTTGGGTGTTTCTGTCCCCGAAGTTGCATGACCTAGCGATACTTCTATTCCTTATTGTGGCTGAAACACTGACTTTTTTTTGTTTGTCTGACACAGAAAGTCAGAAAACTCTCTCTTTGAACGGCGAATAGAGACATGAACAGAAGCCCCCAGTATCCCATGCGAGCAGCCTGCCGAGGAGAACAAGACCAGGGGGGACCTTAAAAGCAATAGCAGGAGGAGAAAAGTGCTTTGTTTGAGCCCAGCATCAGAAGCGGAGGCGTAGGTAACTGTCTCGGAGAATTTCAGCCTCAGTTTCTTGCTAGATCCAGATTTACACCAAGCCCGAAGGCTTTTGGCTTTATAGGGGAAGTCTAAGAACTAGCAAGTGTACTGCGTACTGCATGCTTTTGCATGGA
>KL271428.1:13340-59002 GCA_000699545.1 Podiceps cristatus | reverse complement strand
AAGAAAAGTGAAGTGAAAATATTGTGAGTGAATAGTGTAATGTCTTCTTGGTTTTGTTAGTTCTGTGTTCCATGATTTGTTTTATTGTGTCTGTCTGTGGCTGCATTTGTTTTAGTAAGCTGCCAAGGGATTCATAAATTTCTCAGGTTTAATGGAAGGGTAGTAGTAATGTGAAAATACTTAAGTGAGAATGTGCAACGAGGTAGGCTATTAAGTCTTTCAAAAGAAAGGCTGTGCATAAATCCACGAGGAAGAAGTACTCTGCAGAGCCAAGATAATGTGGAAACCAATTATCTTAGAAACAAAAAATATAGGAAACAAGGCTTTCTAAATGTCTGTGCTTAGAGACAAGATATGAGGAGAAATTCTCTGAAGTAAAAAATGGGAGAGGGATGGGATATGGCGGTATAGGAGGGTGTATTTCAATTGAAATGATTGCGCAAGAAAGCTTTATCTTCTCCCGGGAAACTATTTAGGGAAACACAGGTAAAGTCACTCATAGACAGAACTCCTGCACAGATCTATTTGCTGAGATTTTGTGAAGTTTTTTATTTATTTTTGCCTCTTTTTCTGTGATAGACTTGGGAATAAAATTATCCTGATTGTAGTTTTACATTGTATTCATAGACTGGGCTTAAAAAAAACCCTACAACCAACCAACCAACCAAACCTGTGAGGAAAATAGCTGATTTTTAAGGTTGCTGTAGGACAGATTTCCTGTGTGATGCTTTTTCATGTGTATAATGGGAATACAGGAAACTTCCACTTTGCAAGGCTTTTGGGGGAAAGTTTGAGATGTTCAGTTACTGCTGTGATGAGGGGACATAGAAGTTTCTACAGTAACTAGCAATATAAATAAGTCCAGACCGAATGCTTTGCTAGTCTGTTGAAACAGATATGTAATGAGTTGCGCTTGTAAGTTACCAAGGCAGGCATGTTGTTTGGCAATTGCACAGTCTGTATGAGTTCAGAAATTACAGTTTCCATATAAATGCTTTATGAAAAATAAAGGTGGAGAACTCTTAGCAGTGCTTTCTGAAGTTGGTAGAGACGGACACCTGCGTTTAGAAGTCAGAAAATGGCAGAAAGTGATTTACAAAAGTTTTTCTCAGCAATTGAGCTCAGGCTATTTTTTTTCCTCCTTGGAGTAGTAGGAAGTTCTAAATAGGTTAAGATTTCTTCTGTGTTTACCCCGTGCATTGTGAGCTCTAGTTGCAATGAAAGTGAATCTCTAATAGAGATTTACTTTATTCAGAATGTTGTTTGGCTGTTCAATTTACATATCTATAAGCAAAATTGATTGCTGTATTTTGGCATTCTGAAATCTCTTCTGTGGAATACAAATAGATTGAAAAAGCAAAAACCCCTTAAACTTCTGACTGGGAGGATGGAAAGAAAAGTCCTTTGCTCCCTGAGGATCTTGTATATTAAGAATTAGCTTAGAAATAACTTATAGCCAATCTAGTTGGAAAAAGTAACTTCCAAGTATAAACCAAAACAGTGGAATGAACAAATTAATTCCTTTAGAATTCTGATAAAGGTTGCCTTATAGGGCTCAGCTTTTAAGGGTGTTCACTTAGCAGCTGATTTTAATGTGAGCACTGCTAGTTGCCAAACTGTTGATCACCAACAGAAATATCAGCTAATAAACTTATGTGTTCGTGTTTGAGGATGGTACCTTCATCTTAATAATTTGTATTTTCAGTTGGGTGAAATAAAGTAAAGAATTAAGTGTGAATATTGGAGGGAGAGGGGGGAGCAAACCTGAGCAAATTGATAAGTGAATCTTAACCATCATTAAATCAATAGTTAAGTCTCTTAAAAATACTTAGTTTGATATTTGAGCCCAAATTATCATGAATTTGAAGATACGTAATTTAATGTGTCTTGGCTTCCTTGGAATTTAGATGGAAGTTCTTTGGTAGCTGTAAAGGAGACATCTTTTCATCCCTTGAGGGTTAGCTGCAGAAACAGGAAAGTATTATTGTCCTAAATGGACCCTAATTAAGAATTTGTTCCACTCCACACCGTAAGTTTAATTAAACTCAGATCTAAATTGACCATATCAGTAGGACAACAGGGAGTATGATTCTGGGAAACCAGTTTCAGTGTTGAAGCACTGCAAATTTGAGAAGAGAAAGGATCTTTGGTAGGAAAAATAGTAATATAGTATATGAGAAGAATTTAGGACTACATTTGAGAATAATGGGACACTATACTGCAAAGACGCCTTCAGGGCAGGTACCATGAGTACTTGGAGGATCAGAGCCTTTAGTTAAGCGAGATCTGGTGGCCTGAATGAACCAAAATGAATCGCTATTATATAAATGATGAAACAACAGATTGGTTTGTCAGTCTGGAAATCAATTGTGTATGTAAGTTATGTAAGTACCTGTTCTCAGGTTTAAGACTGGATCTTGTGAAATGTGCGATGTTCTTTCCCTGAAAACCAAAGAAATGAGACATTTTTAGTTTTGTGATGAGAGCTGGAGTTACCTCCTCCTCTGGAGTTTGTTCTCCTGTTAAGTGTAAGATACTGGTTGCTTGCAGTTTTTTTCAGAAATGAGTAATTTACAGTTTGCTTTTATTTGGTTCAGAATTACTAACTGGAATGATTAATTGTTGCTGTATTGATACTGTCAGTGTTCTTTTCATTCCTTATAAAGGAAATTCTCATAATATTGACCATAATTTTCATTTGTGAATTTTGCCTTACTCCTCCCATATAGGGAGAATCTAATTAACTGAAACAACTGCCTTAGCTTTACCCTTCTACTTGCCCCTCCCCTTGATATGGGAATCCCTCTGTAATTTTTTTTGAGTTCTTAAAAAAAAAAAAAATAAATCTGAGTAGCTAATGAATGCTTTTGAGTGTGGTTGGGTTTTGTTGGTGTGGGTTTGTTTTTTTTTTTTTTGGATAAATGCAACTTCAGCATGTGCCCAAAATCTAGCTATCGGGAAACTTATTAAAAATACAGAAGTGACTTTTTTATATATCAGAAAATTCAACAGCAGATACTGCAACTTCACTAAAAGCCCTGAGATTCTTGTCAATGAGCAGTGAAAGCTCTGTTTTTATTTTGGGGTTAATACAGCTACCTGGGTTTGAGCAGCTGAACATCAAATTGTGCCGAGCATTATGCTTACCTCTGTAGGCCTGTTCACTGGTTCTTTGTGCTTCGTGGAGGTGAACCGTACAATTCTGTGGAGAGTTACTGGCGAACTTTTGTGTCCTTTTGGGCTCATGAGTAGATGATCACAGGCAGGAACTGGAGACTGCTAGCCACTCTGAGTACAGTAACACCTGTTGTACTGGACAGCCTTAAGTGAGAACCCCCCTCCTAGGCTATCTGAGCTCATTTTTAAGCACTGCCACACCTGGGTGAGGTGGTTTTACCTGAGGAAGGAGAGTACAAGAAAGAACCAAATGCGAGTCTGAGCTGACTCTGTGGAGAAGGTATAACGAGCCGTGGGACTACAGGGTGCTATGTTGATTCAGCCTGTGGTGCCAAGACCAGTTGACACTATCTAGGACTGAGCCACTGTCAAAACAAGTAACTTCCTGGGCTCCCCGTCACCTGCATTGCACGTTTCTACCATGCTCTTTACACGGGCACTTTTGTGGCTATGTGCTGAATGACATTAATTTACTGCTCTGGCTGAGGGGGAAGAAAAGCCTTGGCCCTTCCTTCCTTCCTCCCCTCCCCAAAATAATTTATTCTCAATCAATTCTGCAAACTTCTAATTTTACAGCAGGAGCACAGTGCTGTTGTGTGAGTAATCATGAATGTCACTGTTTCTGTGTTCCTTTTGTCTTTGTAGAAGTTTGTTTAGGTTCAGAAAAAATATTTCACTCTCTCTGGCATAGTTCACCATGTTGCAGCTGAGTAGCAGTAAATTACTGCGTATGTTTACAAAAAAATTACTTTGGGTTTTGAAGAAGCTGCCTGGCCCAGCTGTCTCCCACAGGTTCTCTCTTCAAGGCATTCAGAAGAACAAACCTTTCCCGAGTGTACCTTTGCTTCAGTGCAAAATTCAGAGCCTTTCCTAGAATGGTTGAGAGAGGTGACTTAAGATACTATGGACTAAATGAGGTGGGCTGCATGCGTATTCCCGTTTTCTGACCCTGCCAAGAGAGCGGGGTGGGTAGCTCTGGACAACATCTGCGCATCCTGCTTCAGCAAGATCCTAGTATTGGCTTATCTGGTTTGTGTGACGTCTGTACGTGACGGTTGTATGTTTGAGGGTGAGAATAGCTGAATTTGACCAGACAAATTTCAAGTCAAATTTCAAACTTCGAGGAGACAGGTGGATTAATAGGATAGCGTCAGCCATGGCATTTACTGGGTTGAATACGGAGCAGACCAATAACTGACGAGTCATTATTTCCAATCAGTCAGTGTCTCTGGGACTGACTGACGGCTGCTGTCTATTACTCATTGCTACTGGGTAGAAGTAATTTTGTTCAACAGATTGGAGGAGAATTCACATTGACAGTGCTCACCCTTTCATCTACTAGTTTTCATAGCACGATGTTTTTGTGATTTTAATCAGTATCCTGATTAAGTAGTACCTCTATTTGGCCATCTTTCAAGGATTTATTTGTTATTTTTAGTCTAATGATGTATTATACTCCGTGGGGAAGCAGTGCTTCCGAGGTGCAAGGGCTGGTGTACCAATTGAGAGTACCAAAATATTTAGCAGTTCTATATAGCATGGTAATGACCAGAAAAGCTGATTATGTTCAGTAAGGTCAACCAGAAGAAAACAAGCAGTGCTGAAGTGATTTGTAAGGTGATTGTGTATGTCTGAGTGACTAGAGTGGCCAGGAAAAGATGGGGTTGTATGCTCTGTGGGTTCCCGTGGAAAATACAAACAACCCAAATGTATTTGAGGGTACTATTTAACGTTAAAGTAGTATTATAGTCGAGGATATGAATTCAGATACTAGTAACTATGGATTTCGCAGGTAAGATTAACTCTTCTTGACTAATCTCAACAGTACCTTCACTATAGAGTTTCTTCTGAGCTGTACTTACGGTATTGAATCTGTCTTGACTTACATGCTGTCAAGATTTATCCAAATAAAACAGCTTTTGGGAAAGTAGGTATTTCATGATATATTGTGCTATTTTTTTGTGTGGCAGGTGTATTAATTAAAGAAAAGCAACAGTACAATTATGTTGAGCCACTGTTGTTCTGGACAATGTCATGTAATGTAATGGTTTAAAAACACATAACGATTATCGTCTTTACTTAATGTTGTGTGGACTTGATTTGGCCCAGTGATAGAAGATATAAAATAGTAAATTTGTTGTCCATGTCTACATGAAAAAAATATAATTCAGTAATCTAGATAGATCAAATTAAAACCGTTTTTGCTTTTTAAATACACATCATATACATCATACTCGTGTAACTGTATAGAGACCTTATTAATCTAGTTATTTGAAAGACTAAAGCTGTTCCAGTGTCACTTGTGCTTTATATATGTAGGTATATAAAAAACCATACTAGCCTTTCTTAGCAACATTCAAATTTCTTTCTCTTATTATAATAAGACTTTCTTCTGTAATGTTTGTTTTAAGAGTGCCATCTAGTGTCTAAATACAAGTGTTTCAATATGAGTTGTGATTTATAAGTTAATGGGCAATTTTATTGAGTGATAGAGTGGAAAAATTATTGCATCATAATTTTATATTAAACCGGTAGGGAATAGTTTAATAGGAAAAATGAAATTTTGAAACAAGTACAAGGAAAATGAATTTAAATTTTTAATATAATGAGAAGACATTAGTTTTGTCTATGATACTGTTATATTTAACTACTTTAAAGTTGTGTGAGGTGTTCACATAGTGTTCTTGAAGATATTTTTTTTCTTATGCGTCCTCTTGACCTTCAGTTAGTATTTTGCCAGGCTTTCGATTAATTTTGAATAGAGAAACCAATATTATTTCCCATGGCTTAAATACCCTATTTATATGGGCTTTCTAACAATTACAGAAAGACAAATGTATGCATTAGGAAACTGACTGTTGTAAATGTGTGCTCAGAACTTGGTTGTTTTTTTTTTTTCCCCCAATAAAATGTAGTTAATGTTGTGGGACATTGATTTAAAAAAAACCCAAACCTTGCTATAAAATGTTTATACATGAAGAAATTTAAAAGGAAATATTTTCTTTTGGTTTTGTATCTCTTGTTTAATGTCAGAAATATGCTAAAACTTAAAAATAAATTTACACAGGTCATTTACCTATCAATGATTTGTATGTAAAGAGACAGTGTATATGTGAAACCATTCTTTTTTCTCAAGAAGGGCCTGCAATCTGCTTATTTAGACAGGATGTCTTTAATAGTGTCTTATGTTAAAATCAGTTTTAGCAGATAGTGGAAGGACTGCTGTTTGAAACCTTCTTTTTTTGTTCTAAATTCTGTATTCTTTTATGAGTGTTGTGTTCTCATTTCTATTTCAGGAACTTCAGCTCAGGAGGAGGATGAAAGATAGCGTCGCTGAAGAACATTTATATTTAGGTTTTTCTCATCAGTACAGAGATAGTATCTTTCCTCTTCATACATCTATTTCACTGTTTTTGCTATCCTACTGTGACTGCAAATTATTCAAAATTTTCTTAGTGCCGACTAGTGAAGACGTGGATGATCAGTTTGTGACAAAAAACCTCCTTGGCGATTTTGAGGTCCATTTAATCTCCAGATGTCAGCTTCCAGTGGTTGTGCAGAGCTGCTCTTTACCTGCTGTTGCCGTGAAAGATGGCAGGTTCTGCCGAGCTGGGCTTTCTGTTGTTTTAAGGCATATAATACAGAAAACATATGAGGCAGATCCATCTAAAAAGGATGTTTTGGAACTCTTAGGCTTTAAGAAGACCTGCTTAAAGGCCTGTGCTGAAGTGAGTGCATCTCTTTATCATTAATAGTTTTTTTATAAACATTAAATAATTAGATTCTTAATGTTGATATTTTTTCTTTGAGCAAGAAACTTAATTTGCTTAGAAAATGAAATTTCCTCAATGGAGAAGTATCTGTATTTTGACATAAAGATGAAAAATAATTCTTTTTAAATAGACTACTTTTTAGCAGCACAAAAAGAACCTTAAGATTCAAAAAGTAGGTCAGATTTTTGTTTCATGTCATGTTCAATGGGTCATAAAGTACAGCTCCTGCAATTTGAAGTAGCCTAAGAAATACCTAATTTACTGATGATTTTGATGTCAAAAGCGCTGTATGCTGTTAGCCTTCATTGCCAGCAAGGCACGCTGCTGGCTTATGGTTAGTTTATGCTCACCAGGGTGTCCAGGGTCTTCTCAGCAGAGCTGATACCTGGCCAGGTAGTCAGTCCCTTGCCTGCACCATCAAGGGGGGTTCGGTCCATCCGAGGTGCGGGATGTTTTGTTGAGTTTCATGTCAGTTCCTGTCAGCCCGGTTTCTGGCCTGCGCAGGCCCCTGTGAATAGCAACTGGGGTTTGTTGGCTGCTCTGCTCAAGTCACTGTCATCCTTGATGTGAGTATATTCCATCTCCCCCTCCGGGTCATTAACCACTACTACCCTTTGAGTTGGTATTTCAGCCTATTTATCACATAGCAGTTTACTCATCTGGCAGCTCATCCACCTAGACTTGCCTTCCTCGATCCTCTCAGGAGGTTGAAGCCCACTATTTCATGATCGCTACATCCATGGTGGCCATTGATTACTGTGCCTCCAGCCCAGTTCATCCCCGCTGGTGAGCAGCAGATCTGGGGAAGGGTATCCCTGTGTTAGTCCATCTAGCACTAGCACAAAGAAATTGTCCCTGATGTCCTTCAGAAACCTTTGGTTCTAGCCTCTTCTTGGAACTGCTGGAAAAACTTGATGCTGTATTTCAGATGGCTGCAAAGTGAGTAAACTGAATAAGACAAGAGAAGAGTTTGAAAGTTTTAAACCTTTAAGTGCGAATAATAAGAAAAAGAGGACAAGGATAAGAGCATGAGGAAAAAAAAGTAAATTTTTTGAAGGTGCTGTTTGGTTAGACTAAAGTTTTTTGATGTTGCATGCTAAAAGCCCACTAATAATGTAATGCATTTCTGTAAAATAAACATGCTCAAAATCTATTTGGTGTAATCTGGTTTTATTACCATCGCTTGGTAGAGATTACATATATAAATTGATCACAGCTTTGCTTCTCACGAGTTATGCAGTCACCCTAATCTTGTGCCAATAATAAGGTATAAAAATATGCTATGCTGGATAACTGTTCATTCTGTTATATATAGAATATATAGAATATAAGATTTAGCTTCCCATTTCTGCTATTGCAAAAGTAATACGCAGTATCCGAGCTTCTAAGATTATCAAAGAATATGCTTAAAGCTGGAATTTCTTTGCGTAAAGTGGACAGAAAAGTACCCTGGGTTTTATTTCTCTTTCTGAAGAGACATTAATTACATAAATTTATCCTGACAGGTTAGCCAGTGGACCAGACTTTGTGAGATCAGCATACCTCTGGCTGTTGAAGGATTTTTGACAGCGTCTCCTGAGCACTGTCAGACTATTCCTCCTGACATTTTGCAGCTTGAAAGGAAGCTTGGAGAACCTGTCCGAGTACATAATGATGACAAAATTCGAAGGCAGAAACTTCAGCAACAGAAGGCAGGTGCCAAGGCTGCAGTGCCTGTACTTGGTAAAGACGCAACAGAGGCAGGAACACCAGTGGAAATGCATGAACATCCACTCCCGAGTTTGGAACTGAGTGTAGCTTTCTCCAAGCTGCTTGTCCAGGAGGTATCCGAGGCGGTCAGCAGGGAGGCCCCTCACATACGGAGAACAAAAACCTCTGACCTTCCGCTTTTGGACCATGTTTTTGCAGAAGGGCTTTATTTTACCTTGGCAGATATAGTGCTTTTGCCATGCATCCATCAGTTCTTGGTAAGACAAGAAGTTCTGCAAATATTAAGTAGTGTATATGTATTTTTTTTTTTAAGAACTGGAAACTTGTAAGATGTGTTAATTTAAACTATATTGTGGTGTTTGCAATCTGTAGGATTGTCATCTATAGTATTGTTGCTACTAAATGGTTTTCCAGTTTGTGGAAGGTCTTTTGTTTACTGCAGTGAAAGGAGAAGTTCCTTGGAAAAGGTTATGTTGCTAGAAAGAAGCTCTTGGAGTGAAATTTACAACTGATAAGCTATGATTGTCCTTGTAGTCCTGTGAGACTGGTTGCTTGTTTTTGTTTTTGTTTTTTTTTTTTCCCCTAATAGAATCTTGTGTTACCTGTATGGTCCAGTAACATACTGATAGAAAGTCCACACTTTCCCTTAGGCGAGTGGAATGTTTTTCCTATCAAATTGTGTAAGTATTTTGGAAATGCCACAAGCTGGGTCTATTCCAAGATGCCTTTGTCTGTCTTCTCCTTTGCAGTCAACCTGTCATGTTCCCAATACTGGGCAAACACCAATGCGCTGTTTTCAACTGTCTTCATCCTTGTCTTTTTCTTCACATCAAGAGGTTTCTGCAGCACAATGAGGAAAAGCAGTGTATGCTAGCAAAGCAATATGGACACTGTATATAGTGGGTATATGCAAAATTTCATTCTGAGTGTAGGATTATTTGGCATCTTATGACATATTTAGAGATCTCAAAAGGTGTCCCAATCTGTATGTGGAGGAATTTGAAACCTTCGAAGAGTTTCACCAAGATAAAAAAGGAAAAGCACTGACACAGCTGGCAGTCGGGGCACTACACGGAATGTGGAAAAATGAGGAATTAGTCTCTGCTCCCTGCCGTAGAATGTCATTATAGAAACACTGTCGCGAGTGGCAAAGCTGATTTTAGAAGTTTCTGCACTCCAGGATGGAGTTTGCCAGGCTACTGGTTGTGTCAACTTGACTGTAATTTGAATCAGTAAAATCTTCCTGTCTCCGTACCTTTAGATCAATGATCTGTTAAAGGCTCATTTCACCCCTCTTGTAGGGGAGAGCCTTAGTCACTTGGTTATGGAATCTTTTGTGGTGGATCTCTCACTTTATAGAAAACTTATCTGGGCCTGAGAAGGAGATTCCATGTGTTTTGGTGGTTGGTTTTTTATAGTATTTACATATTAAGTGCCAGTGTCTGGCAGATTCTGTTGTACAAATAACTTACTGAGCTTAGGAAAATGTATCAAAATCTGTTTTGAGCCTAATAAAGCCATGCAATTTGATTTTTATTTACTTTTTTCAAACTCTCCCGCCCCCCTTTTTTTAGCTCTGGAGAGAAGTAGGGCTTAGCCGTGCAAGTGACTTGAGCTCAGCTTCAAGACCAGTTTGACAGTGGGAAAAAGTTCTGTGGCAAGTCTGTGTGAGAGGCTTGCTCAGCACAATCCATGTACTTAGTTTTACCAGGATCTATACACAGAAAAGAATTAAGGAAATGATAACCGTGTCTTTATTTCCCATGACAATGAAGTGATAAAACGTGTTTTCCTACGACCAGTGTTCCTGCAGTTACTCTGAGACTGGTAGCTAGGCTGCTGTCTGTTGCCAGGAAGAGCTATGAGTGAAGTTGGTATTTGCATTTTGAATTTGTAAGTTGTTTTGCCAAATTTGCCTTACGGTGTTTGAAAACAAATGGAATTCCTGGAGAAGATGCTGTCAGTCAGATTCAGAGAAACAATCTCTAAAATCAAGATAATTACTAGCAAACATTAATATGTGGCAAATGTCTAATTTATAATTTCTATAACCAAGATCATCGTCCTCAGTGGATTTCTGTGTGATGATAGTAATGTGGGAGTCAAGAAGTAGGTTAATATCACCTTTGAATTAAGATGAGTTTTTACAGAAATGGTTATTAATTCTTGTCTGCTTTGTTTGTTTTATAAATCACATAATTGAAGGTTAACAGCAACTTCTGTATGGGTGATACTGAACAAAAGTAGTAAGACAAAATGCTTTCTTATTGTTTTAAAAATTTTAATGTATTTCATTCATCTTCATTTTTCCAAGGCCTTTTTAAATAAGAAGAGCATAACTTTTAACAGTAATGTTTGATTTACTGGTGCTAGGTATTAGAAGCTTCTGGGATCGGAGGATTAATTGATTTCATCAGTCCAATTGAAACTGTTCCGTAGATGTACCGTGAGCAGCTGAGAATGCTGTATTTATTTGCTTTCCGTGTGTGACCCTTGAGCCCTGGTGGTCTGCTCCTTACAGTTTACATAGTGTACAATACACTTGTGGTAGCTCACACCAAGGATTATTCTAAAAAACTGGCTTTCAGTTTCATTTTTACCCAAATTACAAACGCTCTGTAATAATGCCATTTTATTTCTGTTTCCTGGTGAATGATCATTTTCTAAGCAATTACACCTTGACTCCTACCGTTATCATCAAAATTGATTAACCTGCATCTGAAAGCTTCTTGCAGGCAGTGGGTTGAAACTGCTGTTGTTGATGGAAGTGCCAGAGTTTAATTCTGTATTAAGATCTTATTTATTACTCATATAACTGGACTTCCTGGATTGTATTTTAAAAAAAAAATCATTATAGTTGCACTCCCACTTTGCTTTAAGGGTGTGAATAATAATGAAGTCTTCAATGGGGATGTGTCTGGAAAGTATCATACAATAAATATGAGGAGACCTGACTAGCTGATTGTGATTATAATTACCAAAAGTAAGATAATGAAGCTGAAGGGTTGTTTTTCATTACCCCATTCCATTTCTGTTATCTTTCTGAGGTTAGCTTTGTTACGCTTTCTATTAGTTGTAACCATTAAAATTAATGGAAGAATAACAAAAGCTCTGTTTTCCATCTGGGAGAAGCCACTATTCACTTTTTAAAATACAATTTAGAACACTTGATAACAAGTGTAACAGTGCCTCTCAGAATTGCTTTCCAAAAGACTTTTTCCTTAACTGAATTAATGTATTTCTGCCTGTGTTACTATTGGGATATTGAATTAGATATTAAAATTACACAATTCATCCTCCTTTTGCTCCTTTAGCTATTACTAATTACTTGTGATTACCCTAAGAATGTTATAAACACAGCATGCAAGAAAGCTGCTTGAAATTGTGTGTCATTTCAAGTGTTCCTTACCAATTCCTATTTCCACACTGAAGGCAGACATGTGGAGGAGCACGGTTTTTGCACGGCCTTTTCCTGTAATCATGATTTTTAATTTTCCACTTAAAGGAGGCACAGCATCACAGAACAGTTGAGGTTGGAGGGCACCTCTGGCTATCATCATGTCTAACCCCCCCCCCCAGAGCAGGGTCAGCAAGAGCCAGTTGCCCAAGGTCGTGTCCACTCAGGTTTTGAGTGTCTCTAAGGATGGAGACTTCACAACCTCTCCTGTAAGAGGATGATCTTCACTGTTCTAAAACATTTGGGAACCTGAACAAAAATAACTTCAGTTCACCAAATGCATCCTTTTAAAAATTAGCTGGTCGCCTTGTAAAAATGTGATTTGGGCTTTTTTTTTTTTTTTTTGGTAATATGTGCATCATATTCTTACTTAAGAATTTTTTTTTACTTTTAGAATTTTAATTTCTATAAAAGGTCACTTCATCTCACCATCATACATACTTATTTCAGAAATGAAATATACTAGTTCCCACTTCTGTATAAAAGTATGAAGTTAAGATGGTAGAAAAGCTTGAGTAAATATATGGTTTTAAAAAAAGTTTTGGATTCAGTGCTAGTAAAAAAAAAAAAAAAAGTCACAGATATAGTCACAGAAAGACTTCAGTAAAGACCCAGAACAATGCATGCCTGTGCCTGTCCTGCTGTTACCACCTAGTCAAAGGTGCTTCAGGCTTGCAGTTGCTGGCAGAACATCTGCCAGGGCTGCAGGGTGCCTGTGGGACAGAAGAGCAGTCAGGCACGCTAATGTCTTGCTTAGAGTTCAGTATTCGTAGCAAGTTACTGTGGTGTGGTTGGGTTTTTTTCTGGTTGCTTGTGGTTTGGTGTGTGGGGGTTTTTTTGTGATTAGTAAGGAAAATGAATCATTCCTTTGTTAGGAAATAGCAGATAATTAAGAATGTTATTTAAATTGTGTTTTCTTGTTACTGACTGAAATTATGATTAAAATTGGTCATGTAAACCTTTTCATCCTCTTAAGCAAATGGGAATTGCAGATAAAGTCTAAATGGCAGCTGGCAGTTCCACCCGCAGGCCTGAGCTCCTGGCTAGCTACCTGTGTGCATTACTGTCATGCTATGAGTAAGCGTGCTCGGCGTGCAGCTGAGCTCACTTCTGTAGTTCATGCCTCCTGTGGCTTGTAGGAAGAAATTTACAGTAACAAGTAACCTCCCCATTTTATTTTTCTAGGTTTCCAGCAAAAGACAAGGCAAAAATCTGGTGAATTTGCCTCTGCTATCCAGTTGGTATCGAAGAGTTCAAGAAGTACCTGGAGTAAAGCAAGCTGCTGGCAAATGCAATATGCAGCTTCTCCAGCTTCCAGAGTTGATGTCTGCTCCAGAGGAGCAGCTGCAAGACTTCCCTTCGGTTCCTGATGAATTAGAAGAGGAGAATGAAGACAGTAATTTTATAGGTGGTCCGAGGCCAACTATGACGAAGTTAATGGTAATTTAAGCTTTTTAATGAATTATTTTTAATAATAATATACTGCTTGATTTGGAATAGGTGAAATTTATTAGAATTGCAGAAGCAAAGTCTGACAACCTTGACCAGTTTAATACCTTTTGCCTCTCTTCTGTCTGATACGCATTTACTTAGAAGTGATTTTAATTTTTTGTTCTGTTACGATATTTGATCAATTCAGAAATTGATCAAAGATGGGACTACTGGAAGATCTATCAATTTTTCTGAGTAATCAAAGTAACTTTTTGTTTGAATTGCAATATTGTATTCCTTTTTAAAAGGTATTTATATAAAGGATGACTAAACCCATTGCTTTTATGTTTGGCTTCATTATTCTGTCATTTCGGTTGGGTGTTTTTTTTTTTTTGTGTTTGATTGGAGCTTTGAATATCTGGGAACCCTAATGAGTTTTGATAAAGAAAACTCTCCATCATGTTCTGTAACTTTTTTTTTTTGCATAGAGGCTGGCAGCATTTCCTAAAGAAAGCTAACAGGGCTTTCTTGTGAAAATGACAGAAATACATAATTTGAATCCCATATAATGTAGAGTCAGCTGCCTGTTTAGTTTCAGTTAGGCTGAAAGTGTCATATGGTTTGATCTGAGGCCATTAAATTCAGTGCAAATTTTGCTACTAACTTAAGAGAAGTAAACTTCAGGTCTGTCTTCTTTTTTCCCACTTTCACATAGAAAAATGGTATTGAAGCAAAGTTTTCTCCTCATCCATGCCCCAACTGGACCCTGGACTGGACCAATCTACCATCTGCAGTCAGTCCTGGAGAAGGTAAGGGTTTTTATGTATGTGTGTACGTATTTAACAGTGCTGCCTTCTGGTGAAGCTACTTCACTGTTTCATAGGCAAGTATGTCACTTTTCAACGTGTTTCAGAGCTCTGTAAAACAGGTAAGTGGTTTTAAACTTCAGTCTGTTTGGGACACATGGTGAGATGACTTCCCTCAGGTCTTCAATAGCTGGTGGCCAAACTGGCAATAAAAACTTGGCCTTAATTCCTGAACCACATTATTTCCCCACTGTTTCCTACTTTCCTGAACTCTTTTTATATCTAGAACAGTAAATTCCGCCTACATGATGTTAATATAACTGGCATGAATGTTATACCTGGACTGTCTCCCAAAGCAGCAGCAGCTGATTTTATTCTGATGAAAATGACCTTCATTAGCAAAGTTCAGTAGCTACCTGTGAGTGAGTCTTCCCGTTTGTGGCAGTGTTCCCTGCCCGGCAGGGGTTGTTTGCTTTGCTGGATTGCAGGGCAGCCTCTTGCCTAGTGACTATAGTTCTACAGAGGAAACACTGATTTACCATAATGTTTGTTGTTTTCATGAGTGTTGTGAATATTGAATATCTCTTCCACCACATTATAGCTTTTCCTCTAAAAGGAACCTCTTACCCATACTGCCAGTAATTGGTTAGTGGATGATAACGCCTTTCTACAGGGAAGAAAAAGGTTTGTGGTTTTTTGTGTGAATAAGATAACCTAGAGACTGGAGTCAGTCTAGCCTCAGTGGCATAGAACTTCTGGTTCAAAGAAGACAGAAATACACATGCAACATACAGATTCAATGACCAGTATGTGAAATTCCTCACAGAATATGTTAAGAATCACTGAAGAGCTATAGGCACTTACAAAAAGTACTTTTTAAAAGTTTTTCTGCACCCACCCCTGCCCCCGAATCTAAATGTATGAATATAACCATGTATTCCCATCTATGATATACAGGCTATAAAAAAAAAAGATCATATTTGAAGATTACTTCCTCTGGTTTGGATCTGTACGTAGTTCACAAAGCCATGACAAAACCCTCAAGTGTACCATAGTAGATTTATAGTTTTATATAGTGTCCATCCTTCTAACATAAGCTGTTTTCCTCTGGTTTTGTCCTGAGAGAACTCTTTACTGTGGAGTTGCACACTGCTTTAATTATTGATCCTTTCTTTCCTCTAGCATGTAAGACAAAACCAAAACAAAACTTGAGTTTGCATCTGTCGGCATTACATCATGCTTCTTCAGACTTTATGTGGATGTTTTGGATATACTTATATTAAAATAGCTTTGTAGTCTGACTGCTGAAATGCTCGGGGAGAATTGTGCACCTTGAATTTCTGTGACAAGTGCCAGTATTTTGTTCGAAGTGAATAAATGTTTTTGCTTATTTCCAATGCTCAGGGCTTTAGCTATAAGCTTTAGTTAATACTTTTGTCAAGATATCTCTCTTCTATTTGAAAGAAAATTTTGAAAAAGGCGCATGACCTAACAAAACTGTGTAATGAATGTCTATTTGGAAATGTTCTGCTGGAAGGAATCTCTTGGACTCGGTTTGACTGGGGGAAATAGCAACTCCTGTTGCTTCCTGCCTGCATGAATGCTCACTCTTTTTTTCGCATTTGCTGAAGTAGTTACTAATGATGTTGATATCTGAAATGGGTTTTTGGTTCAATTTTTGGGAAGATTTGCAAGCTCGGCAAGGTGCCAAGAGAGAGAGATTTCACCTTCTTCCGCTCAAGACCACAGTGATGCCGATGCCATTTTCTGATTTAGGGAAATGGTTGTGCTTTTATTCTAGGAGCAAGAGAGTCACATAGGACAAAAAGAAATATCCTGATTCGAGAATTGCTTTTCAGTTGGATACATCAACACACTTAGCTCTGCTGTTCTAAGCGGTGCTCTTCTGTTTCCTGATTCTTTTGCTAGTGCAGCCTAATCATTATTATATGAATAGAATTATCAACATTTTACTACTAAATACTACCTTGCAGTTTAAGAAAATAGTTACTGAATGTGACAGTTTTATACTGGGTTTGAGTAATGCAATTCAGGTTTTCAAACAGATTACCCCTATAACTGGTAAATAAATTTCCTCTTACTAATGTTCATAACACTTGAGACACAGTAGAGAATGTTTCAGTTAAAACTTGCTTTGTTTTTATCCACAGTGAATTTACTTTGCTGGCAAATCTTAATTTAATAGCATACATGATACACTGTCTTTGCTCTAGCTCACCGTAACTCAGAATTTGTGTTATATCTGTGTGGAAGATCTGGAATTGAATTGTTCAGTCTGCCTCTAAGTCTAATTAGAGCACCTTGCTGTCACAGCTATTTACTACAGAAAAGAATTACTGATGATTGCAGGTCTAATCTATTATTTAGATTGTACTTTTAAGTTCATTCAGGTTTTTTGATAGGGATTATTTACTGTTGCAAAAGTAAAGATAATGAAGTCATGATTTGCATTTCATTTGCTTAGTCATATTTCTGAAGCAGAATGAGATAGTTCGAATAGACTATTTCAGTTGGAAGGGGCCTGCAGCAACCGTCTAGTCCAACTGCCTGACCAATTCAGGGCTCACCAGAAGTTAAAGGATGTTGTTAAGGGCGTTGTCCGAATGCCTCTTAAACACGGATGGGCTTGGGGCATTGACCACCTCTCCAGGAGGTGTTTGACCACCCTCTCGGTAAAGAAACGCTGCCTCACGTTCAGTGTGAACCTCCCCTGGCACAGCTTTGAACCGTTCCCATGCAAAAGCCTCTGTTAATTCTAGTCCTGATGCATTTGTTTTTAAAGGCTATTTGATATCTTCCAGCTTTTTAAATTTCTGCCACTATGTCAATTACTTCTAAAATATTTGGTTCTGTGTATTGGCCTTGAGACACATGTGAATCTGTAAGCCTTTGTGAGCATCTAGACTGTATTTGAAACATTGCAAAATATCCCAATCTATAGTATCTTAGTGCCCTGTGTAATGTTGATAATCTAGGATATTGTAGTTGTTACAAATTTTCACTTTTGGAAGGAATTTAACACAAAATATTTATTTTTAAATGTAAGTGCTGGTTTCTATTCTAATTTACAGTATACAAACTTGGTCAGTACTTTATTTTTTCTAAGCTTGTTTTCCAAATTTATGTTTATATCAGAAATAGGCTGGTACTGTCTATTAAATACAGAAGCCAAAACCCCTCAGCACTTCCAAATCATATAGTGTATAAAGACTTGCCTCCAAATACACAAATGACGTGTCTGGCTAAATGTATCTCTTGGTACTGAAAAATTAATTCATGCAAAATCTCAAAAGAAAATGTAGTATTTCTAAGTTATATCAAAAGTGAATATTGGAAACTTGTATGCCATTAAAATATTGAATTAAATACTTCTTTTCAATAAATAGTTCAGTCAGCAGTAGACACAACCCAGAGGTCCTAACCAAGCTCAGTGCTTGGTTGTATTGAGCTTTCTGTAGAAGTAATGGTAGATAACAAATTGATTCCTAGTATTGAATAGATTGGGACAACTGTTTGACTTGAGGAGGTGAAATTTTCAATGTACAAATTTTAAAAAGCCACTAGGGAAAAAGAAGAGGCCTTTCACATCCTCTCTGTCCGCCACACGGGTATAAGAAAGGGTGTTAATCCCTTGCAAGGCAAAGCGTACCTGCCTAGCTGAGGTCAAAATGACTCCGATTGGGTTGGTTTGGTTGGTTTATGCTTGCTTTGTGATCAGCAGCAAGTTGATGGCCAAATTAAATGACTATATCAAACTGTCACAGAAAGGTTAGGCTGAATAAAACAATCACCCTGATTGATACTTGCCCCTTGGTTGCATTCAAGTCTTCAGAATGTTGAGAAAGTTGCTAGATTTTTAGAATGCTTAGCTTTTAAAAGGAGGCAAACTTTGGAAAGCCCAACATCTACTGTTCAGGGATAAGGCTGTCCCTTAAATGGTTGTTGAGAAATTTGTTACCTTACCACAGAATAATTCATAATATACTGTAAATTTTTGTTTGTTTTTTGTGGTTTTTTTGTGGTTTTGTTTGTTTGTTTTGGTTTTGGGGGGGGGAACGACACACGGACTAAACCAAAACACAGAGAAGCAGAATTCAGGAAAAACAGGTATATAATATTTAAAAGATTGCCTTTATGTTGTCGTCTTTCCCTGAATAATTTATGTCAGCTGAGAATTTGTTCTTCAGTACTTTTTCTTTTTTTGAGAGGCCTGCTTTTATTAATAGGAGTATTTTAGTATATGCATGGATATAAATCTTACTAAAGGTGCCGTATTCAGTTATTTATGTACATACAGAGTACAGACTGTTCACATTAGAAATACAGAGCTTGTCTGATTTGCAGAGAGAATAGTGACATGAGGATGAAGCTTTTCTTAGTGTGCCACCTTTCTTTGTTTGGTAGTGGTGATAATTTTTTCCTCAAAGGAAATGCTATGGTTTTGGGATTGGGATAATGTTTTATTTTGCAATAACATAAGTGAAGCTGTTTGAACATAATTTCTGATGACTGGTTATCTCAAATCATTTGAGTATGATAAGTAATGAGGAGTAAATCTAGTATGTGGATTTGAGAATTGGCATCAGAATACGTATGGCCAGATGAAGAATAGAAAAAGTCATTAAAATTATTTTTAAATAAACTGCTTACGAATTAAGAATATGGAAAGATGGAAACTTCCACTGTCTTTGTCTTTTACTGGGAGGGAAAACTCTTGATGGTGTATGTCTGCAGGGGAATTGTTTGTCACAATGTCTTACCGTCTTTAAAACCGCATCACTGAACCCCAAGGCAGTGAAACTTGCTTCCCTGTAGAAGAAGGATCTTTGTGTTCCACAGTTGTGGCATAGAGCTGATGCTCACAATTTCTTTGTGGCATTAATTATTTGTAAACCACGTTTTGTTTTTAACCTACTGTCCAACATAACTTAGGGTTACTGCAATAGAAATCTTTTTCTGGCAAAAAGAAAAATGAAATACAGGTACTTGGCTGACACTTTGTTGCACTGGAATTGTTAAAATATCTTAGGAAGGCAAAAGTGTTTGCCTTTGTTGGCAAAAATGAATCTGCTAAATAAAATCCACTGCGATGTGGACCAATTATAGTTGGACAACCATTGATCTTGAAGATCTGTTTATGTATATTATTCCAAAGCAATTTGGTTTGTCATCTGGAGTCAGCTTTCAAGGCCTGAGTTTGTCCATCATAAGTGCTTTGTGAATACTGAGTACTGTGTCAGTAATTTGCTACTCTGCATACTCTCTCTCCTTTCCTTCTGTCTTTCCTTCTCCATAAAACACCGATTTTTATAGGATGTTTTATAACAAACTTGCATTAGCCTTTGAGAAAGTATTTGTAAGTAGTTTACTTCCTCATCTGCTTTCTGTGAGACATCAACTTCATTTTTTTTCCATTTACAAATGAACAATACAAATATAGTCAGACTTACGAGCTGCAGTTCCTTCACCAAATGGGAAATCAGCACAATCAGAAGTAGTTTCCCCGTGGTGCCTGTTCATACCAACATCACTGAGTGACCTCTAGTCTTAATTTCCAGTGTGCACAGCTTCTGAATTAGGGCATCAGCTGATTTGTCTACAGTTGAGGTAAAACCTCTGGTCTTTCTTTGAAGGCTAAATATACCAGTAGTTGTGAGGCTATTTTAAAAATTCTTTTATCTATTTACTAGGATGTTGTTTTGTAAAACAATTTCTCAGGTCCCCATATTCTCGCCAGATCCTCCTACCCCCCTACCTCACCCAGTGACTTTATTATCTTTTATCTGGACAGGATCTGAAATACTTATCTAGTAACAAATGCGTCTGCACCTTGTTTCTTTAGATCAGTAACACTCTACACTCATCAATTCATACATTTTAAAACTAGATGGACAATATGATCATCTATACCTGTCTCCTACCTGATTCTGGCTATAAGCTAAACTCGTAATTGCTTGCATCAAGCAGAATGATTCATAGAATAATAATAATGTTAAAAAGATACCTGGTTGAAGGAAGAGTTGCAGGTTCACAGTGTAATTTTATTTCTCCAGATTGGAGATTAAAATGTATATTAGATACTCTAAAGTGAAAGAATTAAGTTATGAAGGACAGCAGTTTTTAAAAAGAGCTTCTGTTAAACATATTGGGTGGACCATCAAGAATAAAACAATATTTACAATTTTAGTTTAGAAGGGTTTTCAAAATTTAAGTACCTTTAAGCAACACAGGCCAGAACAATAACAGTAACACAGACCGTAGCCTTTCAGTTCTGTGGAGTGAAGAGATGTTTTGATTAGGCAGTCTTCTTGGTATCCAGGCAGCAAGCCGGAGGGATCAGTGTTAGCTTCAGCTTCCAGAACTGAAATTAAGTAAAGATACAGAGACTTCTTAACTTGGCAGAAGAAAATTTTTAAAATTTTTCAGCCCTCATTTATCTGATAGAAGGTTAGCTTTAATGAAAGGAAGGAGGAGACCTCAGTGAGTTATAATGAGATTCTTGATTTGATCCATCAACTGTTGAAAAGCCGGGCTTCCACCCGAGTGCCCTGCGCTTTGGACATAACGCTGATGTCATGGGGTTTACCCTTGTGTCACATGACTATCAGCCGTTCTCTAACTTCATGTGATTAGAGTTTACTGATGTTTTAATGGTTGCTGCATTTATTTTTTTACACCATTGAAGGAAAACAGCATTAAATGATGCCGTTATCTTTTAACCAATTTAAAAGATTGTGACTTTGGGTCCATATTAAAATTGTTTGTAATTTTTAACAGAACTAACATCATAACTGTAGAATAAATGCTTTATTAGATGCAGAGTTACTTGATTTGAAATTGTTAAGATGGATTCAATATATCCAAGTTGCCTCTGGGATTATTTTGTGAAGATATGTCACTGTTATTTTACTTTGTTCTGCTTTTTATATTGGTATTACCTTTGGAATATTTTGGACTTGGGAGATGCTTTCTGAGATAAAAATACACCATGCTTAAAAATCAAAGCTGTTTTAAGGAATCTGGTATTTTATTAAATTTTTGCTAATCAAGACATACAAATTATGTGTTTTACTTTTAAATGTTAAAAGCAACAGTGTTTCTAAAATGAGATCCAGGCAGTCATTTATTCTATAAAACAAAAAGAGTTAAAAGAAACACTTTAAAGTTCTCTATTTCCCTTCCAAGCCTGTCAGAGCTTTTTGAAAGACTTTGAAGATTTTTTTTTTTTTTTTTTTTTTAATAGTTTTGTAGCCTATTTCAGTATCTCAAGCATCCTGAAGCAGGAACTCATCCTTCTTCAACTGATTTTTCCATATCAGACAGCTCTTTGCCTGCAAGCCACATGGGTAACAATCCGAGGGAAACTCAACTGAAGCTGCTTCTCATTGACCTCTCCTTAAAGTTACAGCTTTACTGCACTCATTTAAATAAGTTTAAACCACCTTTATGTGGTTTGTGGATTGTATTGTATTTTGCAGTTCAGGATCTGGAAAACCTGCAGTGACAATGGAGCCAGTTTGCCTCATATTCTTAAATACTTGAGAAAGAATTCTCAGTAACAAAGAGAAAGGGAAATGCTCATGGCTTGAATATAGGCAACACTGGTATTTGAGGTGATAAGTGTAAGGAAATGGAAGCTTATTACTGCAGTTTCACTCTTCCTTTATGTGGCTTATCTTAAAAAGAGGATTCTGGCAAAAATTCAGATTTTATATGTGACTTCCTTGGATCTCTTGACTGTTTTGGGATATAGCGCTGCATAGCTGGCCTGAAGACAATTTTGATGGGAGTTTGAATACAGTTACTAATTATTAGACAAAAATTCTTTATGTGTAGCTGGAAATAATAAATTATGTATGCCACTAAACCAGATAACTTGTCCATGGCAATATACACTGTTTTTACTATAACTGCGCTCTCCCTCCGTTTTTCTTCTGTGATTCTCTTGGTTACCAAACTAAACAAGGGAAGGGAATGCATTGCTTTATATTTTTAAGTTGCCTATTTGGAGACAGGAGGCAAAGTTATTATATGACTAAGTTAAATTAGTTTGTAATAATGATATTTAGGTACAGCGTTTTACTGAAATGAATACTTTTTGAAAACATAGGTTTGTATGCCTCCTGAGAGCATTGCATCTACATTGAGGGATACAAGTTCAGTACGTTTGTGTTTGCACAAAGTGATGTTTTGATCTAAATCACAGGCTTAACAGCATCTGAAATACTCAAAATCTGCAAAGAAAAACCAGCAGTTGTTAGTGTATCTTTATTAAAAATCATACTAGAAAGAATAATACCAGGTTCTTACAGCTGCATTTTGATTCAGTTAGGACACGTTGTCATTGGTGTTTGGCCTGTTCTTTAAGAAATTATTATGGTGAGGGTGACTGACAGACTTTCCATATGGCTGATAATCGTGCTGAAAAGTGTCACCTTTGGTTTAGTGCCTTGCTTTGTGCAGTTACTATAAACCCTTAGAGAATTGCTGAAGCCTTAGTCCCTCATATTGAATATCCCCTATAACAGGAGTTCAGTTTTTGATGACATTTAATCCCTGGAGGTGTGGCTTTACAATTTGCAAGTCCTTGTTGTGAGAGACTTCTGAGAGTTTTGTTTTATAAAATACAGTCTATAAAGTTCAGTGGAGGCTTTTTTTTTAGTCCCATTGTGGTTTACGTTTGTTTACTGAACATATCTAAAGAATTAATATTAAGTGCTACAATTTGCCAGTTCAAATGTTTTGGGCAATTCTTAATGATTTGGTTTTGTAAATTCACATCGGTCTTAGTTCTGATAGTTAAAGCATGTTCTTGATTATTCAGAGTGCACTTTTACATATGAGAAGGCATCTACCTACCTTGTTTGTTTGGTTTAGTCCTGTTTATAGTGTTGTCATTTCAGAATTTACTGATTCTGTATATGCCATCCAGTGTGAATTACACAGGTGTTGACCACTCATGCTCTGCTGGCCCTCCGAAGGTCCTCGTGGCAGCTGGATAACTAGTTGTCAGAAAAACCTGCCCGTTTCAGAACTTCAGCAAAAACATAAACAGATAATTAGACAGAGGCCTGCTGGGTTTTTTGTTCATGTTACATTTACTTGCTCTTTCTTGGCTGTGAATAGCTCAAAATCATCTTTACATCTGCCACTACAAGGAAGAACTAAAGGTCTATTTCAGGAGTTTTGCTCTTTGTACTCATAGACAAGAACTTTCCTACAGAGTATATATAGTGTTCAGACTTACAGCAAATTCATTTTTATACCTTGTCCAGTTTTAAATCTCTGTATCTGTTTTTCAACATGCTTTTGTAATGATATGCCCATTTTTTGAATATGAATTCCTTTAAAAACCTTTGGATACCTTCTAAAAACTTGTAAAGAAATCCTGTCCTGTTTCCCCATAAGCAGGTGAAAAGATTGCTTCTACTTCATTGGGGCCAATATTTCCCTTTTTGAAAGATTAACTTTCTAAATATTTGAATCAAATGTTATAGTAATGAATTCCATACCATTAGCATATTTGTATTAACTACAAAGATTTAGGAGGAGGGGGAGTTAATGCCTTTATTTGTCTCCAAATTTTCTGAATATGCTATTGGATAAAAAGTTAACTTGTTGATGACAGTTTTCATTATTTTTTTTTCCCAGAATATACTAATATCTTAGTATTCTGGTTGATGTACAGTTTAATTTGAGCTTTTGTAGCACCGGCATTGTCTTTAAAAGAGATATTTAATCTGCTTCAGTATTCTGGTATTTCTTGCTGTAAAATGTCTTCACTGCTTATTTGAAGATTATTCTGTAGCTTTTCTCGTTAGACTTAAATCCCAATGTCGATGACAGCGTGTAACCACTGTACAGCTTGTGTCCTTTAGCTGTTCCATGTGTCATCCATTTGCCATATCTGAGAGTACGGGGATTTGTAATTCATACAGCTATGCAGCATAATTAACACAAGGATTTAAAGTTAGGGTTGTTTTCCCTTTCTTTGCAGTATTTTTATAGGTCACTTACACTGTTGTTTTCTTCACATTGTAACTGAGGGACAGCTGAGTTTTGAATTTATCGGCTCAACTGTTAAGTATGACTGATCTCTGTATTTCTACTACAAAGCCTAAGCAGTCCTTTCAAGCAGAGGCACCAGGAGACCGTTGTTACCTCTGCAACAAAATTTTGGCTTTTTTACTTTATTCAAAGTGTAACGTTGGGCAGTGCAACCTGTCTTTCAAGACAACAGTGAACTGGTTGAGCAGAATCAGTATTTGTTAGCTGTTTTGCTAGTGTCTATGACTTTTGGAGCTTAAAATCTTCACAGGCCACAGGAGGGCAGCAAAATCTGTTTGGATAAGAAACTGTACTTGGCTGGAGCTGTGCCCTGTGACTAAGGAGTCACCCAAGAGGAGGATGCTTTTTATCTGGCAGTTCTCAGCTTGATAACCTCTAATCCCCAAATTTTGGACCACTTGCTGGAAAAAGTGATGTAAAAACATTGTTTTTTTTCTTCAAATTAGAGTCGATGATTTAACAATTGATGTATTCATTGTGTGGGAGAAATGCTCTCTGCCTTGAATGTTTTAAAGTCTAAGAAAAGAGGTCACAGCTGAGCAGGGAGTGATGGAGGGGGAAAGTTGGTCAGACCAATATCTTCTGCTGGAGTTTTATCATCTTTGGGGTAAAGGAGAATGCCGGGAAGATATTTGTAAGAGAATGAGGAGCTCAATGGAAATTGCTAAGATTTTCTTTTTCCTGTCAGATATGTAACAATATGAGAAGATTTGTGCAAGTGATGTAATTTTTTTTTTTTAATTGATCAATAAATGCTGCCATAGTTCAAGGGCCAACATTTTAGTAATTCAAAAAGATGGCAGCATTGAAGGCTCTGTTATGGCCGGAATTCAGAGGAAAGGGAAATAACTTGTTTGATACGGTAGTAGAAAAATGTAACCAAATGAAAGGATGTAGAGAGGTGAATTTTAAGCAACTAACCAGTAATTTCTTTTTGTAGCAGCACTCTGAGCACATGAGTATATGTGACCCTCTTGATTAGGAGGGGAGGGCAGTAGTCAGAATGTGAAGGAGCTGTCTAGCCTATGCAAACATCGGAAAGCGCTCCCCAGAAACAAGCCAAAGAAGATTCTCTCTCTAAATTGAACCTCTCACAACTTCTCTTCCCGGTATAATACGGCTTTCAAAAAAAAAAGGGAAAAGTAGGCACTGGGAAATTACACATGTGTTAAAATCAGAAGATTACCTAAACGTGAGAAGGAAGGTATAGTCTCTGTGTTTGGGCAGAGAAAAGATTGCAGCCCAGAGGAGGAGAATTGGAAAGAAAGGGAAACTCCTGGGCTGAGATAAAGGTCACCCGCCGGCCGACCCCCACTTCTGTACGGGGCATGCTGCCTATGGTATGGAACGCTCTTTGGCCGGTTTGGGCAACTGTGCTGGCTGTGCCCACCCTGTGTGCTGGCTGTGCCCCTCCTGGCTTTTTGCACCTGCACATTGGCAAAACCCGGGAAGCTGGAAAAAGCCCTTGATCTCTTAGCAGCAGCGAACAACATCAGTGTATTATCAGTGTTCTTCACATGCCAACTCCCGTCCTAAATCCAAGACACAGTAGCTACTGGGAGGAAAACTAGCTCCATCCCAGCTGAAACCAGGACAGTTCTTTAAAAATATTATTTGTTTTTCATTTGGGAGGGAAGGAGGAGAGGATTTGCTGGAAGCTGAAATACTTCGTAGATGATTTCACGTTATCTTTTTATAATGGTCTTTGGAGAACTCATTAAATTATTTGTAGATAACTTGTGAAAAATAATTCAACCTGTGTCCTTGGTTCACGGTTTCTTATTTTACTGGATTAATGCAACTCTATTAATCTCTCCTACTTAGTATTTAATATCCTTAAGGAATTATTTCTAAGGCTACTGGTTGTTTCCAGAGTTTGTGATTGCCTGGATTTTATGTCATAAATGATTGTAATAAATAAAATGAAGATTTATTTTGTGGTTATTAAGCTAGATAGTTTCCTTCAGAAGTGTGGGCAAACATATTTTGAACAACCTTATTCTGCAGTGGCAGAGTTTTGTACATTGCGGGGATGGGACAGCCTCATTGTAATGTAAAAAGCAAATCACTATTGAGGTACTGTCAAGTTTTGTGCAGCATTAATGAATTTCTGTAAGCTCTTTATTGACATTTTATAAGGAGTTTACTGATCATACCATATTTCATTGAGGCAATACCATAGACCTGCGTATATAAAACATGCTTTGAAACTAATGTTTCTGCTAGAAACACAGGTGGAGCGTGTGCTCTTAAAGGTAAGCATTGCACAAGTGGCTGCATATACCTCCTCTTCCACCCCCCAGCCTTTATCTGTTGCAGATTTGAGGTACAGATTTTGTTTCCAATCCATAAATCATTTGTGACAAAATGAGAGATAAGGAGGAATTTTTCTCTGTCTGAAGTGTTACTTATGGTTTCCATCTGCACTTTCAGTATTGATTTAGATACAGTTCCACATCAGGAGTTTCATTCTGGCTCTTCCTGAAAGTGAGTTCTCAGGCCGCAGTTGTGCATTTAAAGTTCCAATCAGCAACTCAAGGAAGACAGCACCAAAGTGTTTAAGAAAAATACCCCAAACCTAATAGTGGGGGGGAAAAAAAAAATTTGTTATGAGTGATTCAAAATTTGTTCTGAGTAGTCTGATACTTTCAAGGTTTTTAATTGCATGAAGGAAAGGCCAGACTACTGTATGTTTAGTGTTTTAGCAAAGGTGGTGTTAATTATTTTGTACTTGAAATGCATCTTCTCCAGATGGTCTGGAATAGCTTCTGAAAAGTTAATTTTTGGCGCACATCCCACGTCAAATTTCTGGCATCTTACCACAGCAATATCAAAAGGAATTCACATCCTCTAAGAATTTTCAAAGTATTGAAGAGCAAAGGCAAGTAGGGAATTCTGTTTATAGAATTATCTTTTAAGTGTCGAAGACTTGGAGAATAATCCCAATATTAAAATCAGTCAAATCTAAAGCAATAAAATTTACGCCCTGTTGTTGTGGAACATTAATCTAAAAATCCAGATATAATAGAGAGATAGGATGCTTTTATTTCAGTTTGTGTCAGGAGGTTACTTTAGACACAGAGCTGTTGCAGAGTCCTTGGTCCTTGTGTCGATGTTTAAATAGCTTGTGTAAGTACTGTGAGTAGGCCAGCTAAGGCAGTATTCGCTTAGATATTCCACCAGCACACTCTACCTGGAATTTTCTCATACAAACTTTTCTGAGGGCTTCCCTGAAGAAATGCTAAACTGGACAAAGTTCTTACTTTGGCTCTCAGTTGCATGTTTTTGGCAGTCTTCCCTTTGTTAGGAAGAATATGCTGAAAAAATAAAAATGCACTCTTAAACTTCTCTGTTTCATACAAACACTCCTTGCAGTCCTGGACTTTGCAGATGACGTTTTGAAGGCTGCACTGGAAGTTAGCTCTGGTTGTGGATGGTTCTAGGCTGTGTATGTGAGTTCAGGGCTGCGTATGGAGGCTGGCTTCCTTTCCCTGCCCTTCATCAGCTGAAGGCACTGGGAGATACTGGTGCATGTCCTGGGCTTTCGTGAGCCAGCATTGCATGCTGCATCCTGGGTGGGTTCATGTCTTCCGGTGCAAGTTCAGCGGGACTTAACTGGTTGGTATCTGTAGGAAACAACGTGGCACTGTTACTTGCAGCGTGACGGGGCTTATTTTGTGCAAGACATAAGTCAATTTGTAGATACAATACCTTGATTCATGCCTCATATTTCCATTGCATTTTTAGTAATATTGGCTTTATTTTGTTTGATATTTATCTATCAATATCATTCCTATGTTTCTGTATCATCAACAGAAGCTACCTCTATAGATGTTGCCTGTTCTCAAAATGCATGTTTCAATATTGTGAATAGGGATTTGATGTTTGTAGCTCGTTTTCCCTCATACAGGGCAAAGAATGTAATTAAACCTTTATTCAGAAGTAGTAATTTGAAAAATGAACTAGGTATACATAGGTAAGACTGAGAAACAAGACTTGCTGTGCAAGATAAATTTTGTGGACTTCATTGACAAATTTGACAATATGGGTAAATTTCTGATGTTTTTCATATTTTCAGTTGATGATTTGGACTTCTTTGACTTATATTCTTTAGACCTTGTCAACTGTAATAGACAAAATTATTGTTTTTACTATTAACAAGCTTCATGGTACTGCTATTACTCTGTGAGTGAAACTTCGAAGGTTTTGTGGGGGGTTTTTTTGTGTTCTTCAGCCCTTTAGAGGTTGCAGTATCTATTCCTCCACATTCTCTCAACATGTTTCCTTTTGATGAGTACGTTTTCAAATCCTCTGGCTAGATATTTTGGTGGATTTTTAAAAATAGGTACTCTTGGTAGTGTGAAGAATGGAGAGTTTTTATTTTCAAGAGCAGAAGTTGACAGTTGGCTTGAAGACTGTTCACTAAAGATAGCTCTCCACAGGTGTTGCTGTTGCTTGTTGAATGGGAGTGAATTCTTTTAATTCTGAAATCAGTTAAACTTCTTCATAATGTGTGAGGGAGAGCATAGTTCGTTCCGCAGTGAAAAGTTAAACTATTTTGTTTGCTAGTTGTCTGCTGTGAACAGTGTCCTCCAGACTTTGAAAAAGGTTACTTTTATATTTAGCAAAATGGAAAAAGGGATGAAACAACAATGCTAACACTGAAAAGTGTTTGGTTGTATTCATTTAGTTGGATATTCTGTTTGTTCTATGCTACGTGTCTTCCGAGGGCATGACTTTAAAGTGCCCTCTGAAAAGAGCACTGCAGTATCCTCCTGCAGTGTCGTGCTGCAGAACAATCCAGGTCAGTAAGAGACTGTCTCAGTCCTGTCACCATGATCTTAGTCACAGGTGGCTTTGGTGTGACTGCCTTCACTTCCAGTTCATGAATATTTGCTTATTTTGAGCTTTCTAATTACAGTAGGTGTCTGTTGGTCTACAGAGTCTAAGGCCAGGGACTTTTCTGTTGTTCATATTCCTGTAGTACTGAAGTTTCTCAACAGAAGCAATGGTTTCACTGCCAGATCTCTTTGCAGTACAAGTCTGATCTGAGTTCAGCCATTGGCATGCTACTGTATCTGTGATGAATTAGTGCACAACTTGGAGCTCGTGCCTAGGTACTGCTGTGCTAGCTGTGGAAGGACACCTGAAATGTGACTTTGCTTGAAAACAGTGCTACAGATAGAGAATTGTATCTAAATTAAAGCTTTTCAGTACAAGTGTCAAAAAAAAGGGGGGGGGGAGGCAGGTGGAATTAGAAGTGTTATTTGAGCCCCCAAGATGCTATCAAAGCAATGTTTTGCAATATGAGGAAGCTGTATTTTTGGTCCGGTAGTAGTAGCACTCAAGCATGATTTAATAACTTGTTTAGCTTCCGCCTGACCTAGAATCCTTTCTTGGGTTTAATATTATGGCTACATGAGCCATTATTAGAGTTCTTGTTCCAGAAGAGCTTGTTGCCTGGAGAATCTCTCCCTTGTTCTTCCTAGAAGATTCTGATTCTCCTACTTCATATATTGAATCGCGCTTTGGTACTTGGTTCATTTCCAGCGTCATTTCCTAAGGAAGAAAAGACTGAGGAGGATGTAGAACTCAGCAGAGAGTTATGGGTATCTCAGTTCCGGTATCAAGTCGTCCTTCGCTTCCAATGCTGAACATCTGAAAGGATGTATGACCACTCAGTTCATTTCACCTCCTCATTGCTATCAAATTTGTTTCTCACGAACTCCGTGAAAATATTTTGAGCCCAACTCTGGACTAACATAAAAAATGTACTGAGATAACTGATCTCTGATCACTGCAAATCAGTGAAGTAAGAAACCCAAGGTCATACTAAGCGGTTTTATTTTTTGGTTTTGTTTTTTTTGAACCAAGTGTATATATTATGGCATCAAGTCTTCATTCTGTCTTTATCCAGATAGTTGCAATTGTTTGCAAGACAATTACATAGATATGTCTGTACATTTCTCATTACTGATTTCTCTTTTTCCAGAAAATCTTGATTGGATTGGGCCTAGCACTAGTTAGTAACTTTTAGTGGGAGGAGGAGGAAGAGGCTGCAGACAGAAGGAGGTAGATTAATGTGTATTTAGCCTTTTAGCATATGTTGAGACTGAAAATAAAGTAAAAAATACCACAAGGAAGCATTTGTAATGTTCACCTTAATCTCTTTCCTTTTCTCCTTGCTTTGTAGAATCATGTAGTTGTGTCTTTTCCCCTTGTTTGTACACCCTCTGAAATACTTTAACTGTCTGTACCTTAAAAGTCTCCTCTGATGAGTGGGTTGTTGCAGGGTGTTTGTTCCTTGGTTGGACTTTTCCAGCTTTCACAAGTTTCTTCTGGAAGTGGGAAAACTTCTAATCCTATCCTTTTATCGTGGATGTTTGTTGCTGCTATTGCTGGGGTACCTGGTTTACAGCTTCTTGGCTCTTAAAGTTCATAGCTGACTTGTGACGTGGGCCAACAGCAATACCCACGTGCCAGCTGAGGCTCTGGGCTTAGCTGGTGTGTGCCTGAGGAGGTCCCCGAGAAAAATGGGAAATAGCCGGAACCTGAACTCTGCTCCCACAGCAGTGAACTAGCCAATGACCCACCTTTCCCGCCTCAAATAAAGTTGAAACTTTAGATAGGATTTGTAGTAGTGTAACAGTGAATACATTTTCATCGTGCTGGACTCTGAATATTGTGGCTGTGCTGGAGTGTGGGGTCTAACTGGTTTTAGAATGGTTTTTCCTCTTCCATTTTTTCACCTTTAAAGTTTAAGGGAAGGAGGAAGATTCAGGAAAATGTGGGCAGTCCTAGCAAATTCAATAAATGGCTTAATCTGAAATGCAAAACTGTTTAATACCGGAATTTTAGATCTATCTCTACAATAACACATAGCCTAAGAATTTAGGCCTTGCTTGTTGGACTATACGGAATCCTGATAATAATTTAAATGGTTTCCAAAAAAATTAGTTGCGATTTCCAGGCCTAATAAGATACTTATGACACTTACGATACTTATGATACCTAAGATACCCATGACATCCTTTAAAATAACTATGTTTATGGATCAGTGTATATGGATGTTTCATTCTTATTTATAATGGAAATATAAAACTTAAAAAGTTTTATAAAAAGTAAGTAAGCAGGTACTGTGAAAAGTCTTGTAGCCAGTGGTTTTAGAGTTATTTTTTCATTTGTAACTTCTAGAATCAAGAGTTAAGAAGGACTGTTTACTCTTGAACAGCCTCTGAATATATTCCTGTAGGGGATTTTGCCCTTTAAAAAAAAAAAAAAAGTTGCTGTACATCTTTGCGATGTGTGCTTATCCTGAAATTGTTTGCATTCTTTGGTGGTATCTGTAGCAAACTGGAGGTAAGCAAAAATAAATCTCACTATGCTTTAAATGTAGAAAATGTGGAAGCAAATCCCAAATTTTACATTCAGATCCTGTAACTTCAGACTGGTAGTTTCCAAATAAGACATTTCACTTGTTAGTCACTTTAGAGTTTTATTTTCTCTGTCACACCACTTGCCAATAATCTGTGAAAATAAGACTGATGCTTAAAATTGGGATAACTTTTGATCCATATTTTTTCTCCATATTTGCAGAACCTCTCATTCTTGTAATGGACTGAGAGTCAGATAGTTTTGGCCATCTTTGAAACATTGCTTGATGGTGCTAGTTATTGAGGGAGATAAATGCATTTTGAGCTACTGAATAAAGCAAGAGAATGTTTCATGCTTTCTTAAATTAGCCATTGTTGATTCTAGTGTGTTTTTTTTAAGTATATAAATGTAAACAGTAAAATTCTTCATTTGAGCACTCCATTGCTTGCCCATTGCTAGACTCTCATTCTTTGTAATTCAGATTTGATTGTATTTCAGATTTATGTGAAGTAACCATAGCCTGCTAGGCAGGTATCAGTTTTGAAGAATTTTGGCAATGAAATAAATTTTGTTCATGTGGTCCCTCTCAGTTTACCTGATCTAAAATATGAAAGTCAACATAAATTGGTATATAGCCATCTTTCAAAATTGTTAGTGTCCCTATATACCCTAATGTATTTTTTTAAGCACAATCTATTGCTGTACAATTTTTGTGAAGCATTGCAATAATTTCTTTGCTACACTGATATTGTTGGGGTTTTTTTAAAAAAAGACTGGAAATGATGTCTTAATTAAAATAATCTGTTTCTCTAAAAACCAAACCAAGCGATTTGAGCTGAGACAGAACAGTTCGTAATGCTGTGTTCTACGCTATTCAAAAACCATCTGCCAAATGGATTCCTTTCCATTTTATCTGCAGCACGTATTTGACATTCCTCTGCTTGCATTTCTTACCACAGACTTTTGCCCAGTTGTGATTCCACTTGAAGTATATTGGAATTAGAAGTTCTCTGTAACTTATTTTGGATGATGATAAGTAAGATGTGATGCAGAAAATAAAGAATACCTTCAGTCAAGCTTTCTTGACATTTTGGATCTTAATTGCTTTGTAAACAAAGGTTAGAATGTCCTTTCCATATTTGTATCCGCCATTTTTTTGTTGTTGTTTCATGGTTAATACATGCATTTTACTTCTCTGTATGTTTTTAGCTGTGGCATAAAGATTACCCCCACAGTTGATTTTCACTTGTAGGAAGCAAGTAGAACATATGGCAGAGATTATGAATGTTGAACTCCTGTTTGAGCCATAATGTTGGAAAGTTTGTTTAAAGATTGATTTGTAGCTGTTGCAGTGGCAAACAGTAGGGCTGAAAAATTACTGCAGTAACTTTCTGCAGAACATGCTGGCTGGTTGCAGATTCAGCTTCACCTGGTTCTGTGTCAAGTTTAAAAGATGCAGGTCTATACAAAAGTATCTGTTCATGGTTTTGTTATCAGGGAGATGAGCAGATTTTGTGTTACATTTTTTCCTGAAGATCCTGCAAGGATAAGTTAATCTCTAATAATTAAGTAATATCTCATCCAGTTCAAGGCATTTTATGAACGTAGAGCTTTTTTTTTCCATAAGTTGTTTATCATTTTAAGAAATACCATAGGGAAATACTTGCTTAAAAACCAATAATTTCTTAAGTTAGTTAAAAACATACAAGGAAACTTCCTTTTGGTTTTGTGTGTGTGTGGTGGTGGTTTTTTGTTGTGTTTCTTGTTTTAAGTAAATTTAATTTTTACAGTGACTTGTAGAGCTTATTCTTCCCTACTGCTACCATGTGTGTACTTTGTTTAAACGTAGGATTAGTCGTGCTGAGGTCCTGTGTAAAATCGAGCAACAAGAGCTTCAGTAGAATCACAGCTTTGATTTTATGTCATTCATTAAGGTGATTCAGTTAGATTTGCTACTGTGCAATGTAAACAGAGCCAAAGAAAGAGATTTGAAGACTCTATTTAGCATATTCTTTCAATTTTATATCACAAATATGCTGCATAGTCAAGTGCTCCATGCTGCATTAATTTCCCATTTAATTTAATTTTGTTGTGTGTCAGAGAGGGACAGAGCATAGTACTCAAGTCGGTATTTTTCAATTACTTCTCTAAAGTATTTTAAACTCAGTAATTATTAATTAATGTAAAAAGCCCCAACCCATACCCTTTAATTTTTAGTCATGAACTCAAAACAGCTTTATGGAGAAACCAAATCTTTTGGAATGTGGTCCATAGTCCATTTGTAAGACATCTAACGGCTGCTGCATGATTAAAATTAGAAGCATACTTCATGATTATATTTTTATATAAAGCTGCAATGCAAGAGAAGAAAAGGGCTTTACAGCAGCTGCTGGTTATCAAGGGATGCTGAGCCCCTTTGCACTTGAGGAGGGAAATGAATTGAAAACCATTGATTACTTATCTTCCATGCTCAGATGTTAGTGACCGTAGACTGTATCACCCTTTCTGCCAGCATTCACCATTGTGCAGGTACCTGATGGAGGTTGTGGTTACTATCACAGCTCAGGTTTTCTTGGATTTTATAATTAAAAATAAACCTTAAAATTACTGAATACTCAGTTATGGATACTCCTATACTCCTGTATAGTCTTTTTTGTCCTGTTGTAAGAAACACTTTTCCCTATAATTGCTGTAGCATTTGTTTAGTATAGAGATGCTTATTCTGGCTCCATGTCTTTTCAATTTGGTTTACTCAAGAAGTGGTTGTATCTAAATAAAATAATCCCATCAAATAGCCTCAGAATAATCCCACTCTTAGACCAGAAATGCCCGTTTTAAGGATTATACTTGTTTAACGGTATTGATCTGGCTGATGACTCTTTCCTCTGTAGGTTAGGCTTTGTGCTGTGTCTGTATTAGTTATTGTCAAAACAGTTTTAGTCTGTGGCCTTGAAGAGAATTTGCTTGCAGTGTCGATGCCCCTTAAGCTTGCTCTCCTTTGAATGCTTGCTTTGCACTCTGGCTGCGTAAGGGCTCAAGCATCTGCAGAACTTCTGTCTCAGAAGTTGCGTTCAAACCTATTTTGGAGAACAGAGCTGACCTTTTATCTTTACGGTGAATTTCTAACTAAGGGATTCTGTGTGCTTTGGTTGTCTTGAGGTTAAAAGAGCAAGTCCATACTGAATTCTGCCAAAAAAACACCCTCTGTTTATGCTTTTATCATGCTTTTGGAAAACCCGTTTTTCTTTTTTAGCGGAACCTGAAATTTTATGCAGTACTGATCAGGAGTTGCGTCTCTGCTTCCTTCTTCCTGTTTGTGCCTGCTGCTGCTGCTGTCCGCTGGTTCTGGCCCCAGAATGTCACAGTAGACATGGCTTACACCGCAGGGAGAAGCGTGCCTGCAGTTTATAGAGATAAGCCCGAGCTAATTTTAGGCTGGTAGCTTGGGTCTCAGCAGCATAGGAGCTGAGCAGGTTTTTGGAAGGCGAGCTTGCCTTAAACGCAGAGCTGTCATAGCAGCGTTGCTGTTGGTGCTCAAACTGGGTCGTTTAAAGCAAGATCAGATCTACCCAGCTGAGCTGCAGTCACCCCTCTGGGGCAGGGGGAAGCCCCGCAATTGCGACAGATTCGTTCCGACACCCTCTTACAGCCATGTAATCCTGGTCAGATGTAGATCCTGTGTGTGGACAGCTGCTTGTGGGCTTCTCGGGAAGCTGCGTCCCTTGGGAAGTCTGGACTTGCTTGGCTGCTCATTTACTTGTCAGGTAAAAGAATTCGAATCTTGACTCAGTTTCTTGCTGCTTCCATTAAAGAGGAATGCAACTCGTCATTTCTTTTTTGTTTTAGAGCAACAACTATTCTATTAAGTACTTTATCAGGTAGAATTGAAATAATAGAAACCAAAACAATAAGATCTGTTGATTGATGAAAACAAACCCAAGCAGCTGCCTGTATTATCAAGATAGAAGTCCCTGTTAATTGTTCCCCCCTTGCCACAGCTGCATTTCAGGTGTGGGGCAGATAAGACAAGTATAAATGAGATTTCATGATTCTTTTCATTTATTGCTCAGGTAGCCTTAATTAGGTTAAAGCTATGTGCAGGACAATAGCAGGACTACTTTAAGACTCAAAGCATTGCGATGGTGTGTGCGGGTAGGTGCATACCCGTACACAGTCATGTACACAGAGAAGGTACTTGTGTGGGGTTTAGGCATAGGACTTTCTGGGTATTAAGATCACCCTACCTGTCTGCCTAACAAACGACAAGTTTGACCTGAGAAGCTGGGTTTCTAGCTCACACACCACGAGAGCACTTGATTTTACCCGTGCTGGAATGCCTGCATCTTCCATCAGCCACAGGTGGAACCGTAGGTGTTGAGGAGGCTTGGACATCAGTTTATCAAATGGAAGCATGAAAGCTAGAGGCAAGCTGTGGAGCAGTTCACGTAGCTCTGGGGCGTACAAGGAATTAGGATTTCCAGTCTGGTCTTTCATAAAAGGTTTTTCCAAGGATCTAGTCCTGTGAAAGAGATGATTCCTTACAATGTGTTTATCATTTTACATACTGTGGTAAAAGTTTCATATCCACAGTCCTTGTATACATTTTTGTCATTAGAAAGCTTAATTTTCTGGGAGTCTGATTTATGGTAACTTTCACAAAGTATAAAAAATGTTTGAAATGTAACAGTGGTTTTATTTCTACAAAATGTACTATTTTATACTTAGTGTTGATGGAGGTTGTGTTCAATCTCTTAATTTCCATTAAGAAATAGTACGTTTTAATATGTCACCATGTGGTGCAGTCACCTGGGAATATTTTTTTTAAAACATCATTACTCTGTTGGTTGTGGTTTTTTTTTGGGTTTTTTTGTTTTGTTTTGTTTTTTTTTTTCCAAATGACTGTGCAATAACTGTGCAGAATGGATTCTGCTCTTCTTCCTCTGCCTTCTGTTGTCAGTTTTTCTTTTCTTTGCCCTGACGGTATAGAATGCAGTACCTTGAAAAATGAAATTTTTTTTTTTTCTTTCTCATTCTACCCAGAGCAATGTGGTGATGATTTTATCTGATGGGTTTGTTGAATTTGACGGATTATTTGTAAAGCTAAACGTTATTTACAATAAGATAGAAAACAAAATAATACACTTTCAGGATAGAGATTGAAACAATAAACTGTATAATAAATGCAGTTTATGGTGATGACTGAGATTTGAACTGCTTTTGTAGTAACAAGGAAACTTCCCTGATTTGTGGAATAGTGTATAGATACAGTAAATATGGATTGATTGTGGCAGCCTTACTGTGAATGGGTTTGAGCTCTGTTTCTGGGCATGATTCACAGGTTTGGAATATAATCAGGCTAGAGCTTACACTGATTTGATTACTTTATATTAAGTTTATATGAGTCTGTTCCTAAGTAGACATTAACAGCAGTAAATTTTTAAATACACTAAAGGTCTAGAGAAAACTACCAAATATTTGTGAATTTAGCTCAAAGTGGATTTGGATGTCCAAGTGTTCCAGCCAGTTTTTAGTCTCAGCCAAAAATTTCAGTTGCAATGCTTCGCTGTTACTCGTTTAAAATTATCGATGTTGAGAACTCCTGATGGCATTTTCTCTGTCATCCCCAGGAAAGATGTCTAGAGAGCGGGGTCTGAGGAAGCAGCAGCAATTGAATAATTTGGTAGCAGTGGTGACAAAGCTTGCTAAGCCCGGAGATGTGATTGTGGATTTTTGCAGTGGAGGGGTAAGGTATATTTTTGTTTATGTGATGCAATTTCTTTCAGCTTTCCTCTTTGTAGTTCTAGATGGTTGCTGTCACAAAGCAAAGCAAAAGTACCAATGCTGAAATTTTAGCTGCTTTCAAGGGTTCTGTCACTGGTTAGGGGATGCTTATCATGTAATGAGTCAACAACAGGTGACACTGAAAAGTGACTCAGGTTTTTTGTTTGTTTTTCTTTTCTCAGGGCCATGTTGGAATTGTTCTTGCTCATTTGATGCCATCATGTCAGGTAAATTCTAAATAAAAAGTACGGACAGTATGAGCTTTTGATCTTTGATAATCATCTTAAAAAGATGTGTGTGTAGGGAGAATAAATATCAAGACAAGTTGTATTAGCAGGGGACTTAGATTTGAAACATTCACATTTTTAGCGTAATCCCAAATGTGTGTGGTGCTTTCCTGAGTAAATGGAAGTTATAGGAAAATATGATATTTGCAAGCTGATTGATACTGGTAAATATTAAATGCCTTCCATTGTTGTTGGGTTTCGTATTGATCATTTTGGAGATCTCAAGCTCTGCCGCAAGTAATTCAGAGGGTTTCTCAAGTAAACCACAAAGTTTTGTGATTGTTGGTAATGTTCTACTGTGATTTTCAGTATTCTTTTGCCTTACTTTCTCCGATGTATGAAATCTAGGTGGTGCTCATAGAAAATAAGGAGTTGTCTCTGATCCGTGCTAAAGACAGAAGTGATGAACTAGGTTTAAACAACATTTCGTTTATTCAAGCAAATTTGGACTATTTTAATGGGACTTTTAACATTGGGGTAAGTGATGATAACTTTTCTAGCTTGGTCCTTCTAAGTGTAAATTTCCCATTCTCTAGCTTTTTCTGTGCTACATTGTCACATAAACTTCAGTGGGTGAACTAGAGAACTATTTCAAAAAGTCAGGATCTCATGAATAATCCACTGAATTCTGTGAGAAATGTGTAATAGTTTTTCAGTGAAATGAGTCTCCAATTTTGTGATCGTTGGAGTTCCTGAATTTTGGGACCTATTTTTAAGGTTAATATTAAGTTAAATATCTCTGTGGAGTTTGTTTAATGAAAAAGTGTTATATTCTCTCTTTCAGGTTTTGTGACAAGGAAAATACTGAGGTATATGTCAGAAAAACTTACTTGGAAATTCTTCGTTTCCACTGTGATTTCAGTTTCTTTGACTTGATTCTGTAGTCCATTCGACAGGCAAACCTGGAGCTTCCCCTTTGGGGAGACCTGTATCAATCTCGGCTTTCGAATTAATTTGTATCATGCCATGATTCACTCTGCAGGATTAGCTCATTAACTCAGGATTAACTTTCCTTTGCAGCCGCATTTAAAAGAGGAGCTGGCTGGTTTACAAATGTTTGGTGTGTTTGAGGGTAAATAATGCAAAGTTTAGCTGCCTTTGTGTTATTATGTCATAAACACTAGTCTGATACAGAAATGACAATATAATAACATAATACATAGATATGTACAAAGTTTGGCAGTGCATCATTTCTAAACCCATCTCCTGAGGCTTGTGAAGCTATTCCCTCATCGCATAAATTCACCATTTTCAGTAAAACAAGACCATGTAAATGTGAGGGTGGACATGATGACAAGAAATTCACTGTTTATACTACTTGAAGCTTAAAGAGGTGTAGAAAAATGAATGTGACAGAAATCATCATCTCTCGGCTTTTGGTATTACATTAAAACATGTTTATATGCATTTTAGTTACCTTGACATCAATCTGCATTACTTAGGTATTTTCTTAGCTGTTATCTGCCAGGAGTTCAAAAGCAGGTTAAAAACAAAACAAACCTCCCCAAAACCAAACCAAAAATGTGCCGACACATCCATTTTGCTCCACATAAAATTTCTGCCCTTACGAATTGTTGGGGTAATGACAGTCAGGGTTCAGAAACAACCTGTTTGAGTGCCAGACTTACTGGTACGTCGTACTACTACATGTTGTAGTACAATCACCCACCACGGTAAAGGATTTCAGTCTAAAAGTGAAAGCTTCCAAATATTTGCATGCAGCATTCATTTACATGCCAACACCCAGAGAAGCCTTTGAGATCTCAGCTGGTTTTAATACTTACGTAGTACTCAGTGTCTCGGCTATTTTGTGAGAACAGGTTGAAAAGTGTAAGGGTTGGGAGAGGGGGTATGTTTTTGAGTGTGTTGAGTTCTTTTCTTTTTAAGATTGCTAAAGCGAACGTGAGGTTTCACGAAACAATTTTTTCCCTTCACTTCTCTGTTTGCACTAGGCTGTTGTGGGGAGTTGCGGCGCCGGGGGAGTAACACAGGGCAATGGTCTCCCGCTGCATTAGCCCTGTTGCTCTCTTCAGTGGCCACTTGTGTTCCCATGTCTACAGATACACGGCTTTGTGAACAAAATGCATTATCTGCATTAGTCCTTGCTTATTGTTTTGTTTCAGATAGCAAGTTTAATATATAGAATATCCTGAGAAAGTTTTGTCTTGCATTTTATTTGTGATTTTTCATTTAGCTAAATTGATTCTGAGAAACCCAGAGTTGGTGTCAGTTGTTGTAAAAGTTTATACGGGCTCCGCAAAGCTACTGTTTCCTTCTGCTGCTCTTTTAAGGTCTCTCTTCCAAACATGCAAGCAAAGCAGAGGTCTGTTTTCTGCTTGGATAGATGAAGAAGTAACTCAAGTAATTATATTCCATGATACTCTAACAGCTGTGATATTAAAAATCTATTTCTGATGTTAAGCTAGTTTTATTTTTGTTGTTAAATTCATACAGCAGAAAATTTTCATTGTGAAGTTTTCTTATTTTTTAATGTTCTGCATGAGACGAGTATTTGTTACCATCTTTATGCAGTTATAGTTCAGTTGATGATTAATGGTCTGCTCAGCTGAGCTTACATCAAGCAGTCTGCAAACAAAAAAGTCTTTGTTTCAATCTATATATGAGAGCAAAGTTTTTATCTTTCAATTGCTGTTCCTTGAAAAACAACTTTGAACCCTGAAATGTGAGCTTTGCAGTTTTAAGCCTTTTTCCTAAATTTACGCTGAAATAAAAGCAAAGAAAACAATGTGGTTTTACAAATCCACACTGCTGCTTGAAACTAAAAACGTGCCTCAGAAACGTCCTTAGTTTAGTGAAGGCGCAGCGCAGCGTGTGTGCAGCAGGCCTGCTCTTTGGGCTACCGAGTAAGGGGCAGGCAGCGCAGGTCACGCCTCCGTGCCCCCGGCCCGCCTGGTGCCACGGGTGGGGAGGAGAGGTGCTCCCCTCCCTTGCCGTGGAAGCAGTACAGCAATTACTTACCTTTCTGTAGGAGAGCGTGAAGAACTTCCCGCCTGTGCGTTGTGTAACGCGTCAGTGCTTGCAGGTAGCTCCTGCGATTCAGCGGCATTCTAGTTTTACTTTGAGAGCCTGTCACTGAGAAAAAGAAAGAAAAGGATAAGGAAAAAAAAGAAAAGGAGGGCAAGGTGTATTTGATGCTTCCTCCTCCCCCTGATGTTTGTTTTCTGAAGCTTTTACTCAGTACCTTACAATCAAATGATCAAAATTTATGCATAAAAATTGTCCTTTAAATGTGACCTTCAGGTATATCTGTTACTTCTCCTACTGTTAAGTTGAAATGCAGTTTTGAAATAGTTTTTTGTATTTCTAAGTCCTTTTTGCTTGACAAAAACTTTTGACTAATCACCATGGTAGTTTTTCTTTTAATGTTTTTCTGGAGCTTCATTTTTAGTTCATTAGATATCACAGTGCAGTGCACCTACCTTTTGAGTGCTTTTGGTGAGTGACCCTTGTTCAGTGTTGATGGTTCCCTTGTTAAATGGAATGGGCCATAAATTTTCCTCAGCATAGATATGACAGAGGGATGAAAAACTGAGGAATCGAGGACCAGGCCTTTGGTGTAACAGCTTGCATTGCAAAAACTTGCTCATATGTTTAAGTAACTGAGTCAACCACAAAAATACTGCAACTGTATTTAGAATATTGCTCCAAAGAATGGGCTTGTTTCTTTGTTTTTTGTTTTCAACGCTCTAGGTGGCTCTGCATGCGTGTGGTGTGGCGACAGACATGGTGATCGAACACTGTGTCAAAGCACAGGCAGCCTTTGTCATCTCCCCTTGTTGTTACGGCTTCATTCAAAACACAGTCAAGTTTAAATATCCACGAAGGTAAACTAAAGCTGACAAGATAAACTTTAAAATATCAACTTAAATGAAGGAATAAAATACTAAAAGAATATAGGATTAATCAGTTGAAGATCACTGCAAGTGTCTAGGCTGAATTGGTTGACAGTTATAATGCAACTGTTTTCTTGTTTCTCTTTGCAAACCCATGGTGAAAGGGAAGCAGATTCCTGGGTTGGTTTTTTTTATGGATTTATCTATTCATAGTTCAGCAGACTTTATACCATCAACATAGTAGATACAGTATGTGGGAGTCTATGTAATATGCAGACCTTTTACCTTGAAATCACAGAGTTAATAGAAAACTCATGAAAATTACTGTAAGAAAGGGAATTGACATTTTAATGTTGCAGAAAGATGTAAGCAATCAGGTTAAAGAAATGAGTCTGCTTTATACCACAGTTTACTGCTTGTGAAACTCTTCTGATTTATTCCCAAGTAGACAAGCTCTCCTGCATTTCAGTTCATATTTTTAATACTTTTCCAATGGACTGGGTAGATATTTTGTCATCTTCAAATCTGCCGTGTTGGAGATACTTGTATATCTTACGTGTAAGAATTTTAATGCCTTTGATACCAATAAAATGTAAAAGGTAAGCATAAAGTGGCAGAAGATAAGAGGCTAACAGCTTTTTGAGGCAGAACTAGATGGGGGAAAGAGGGTTGTGTGGTGTGCTACTGTTGGAGGGGGGGGGTTTATTTATTTATTTTTTTTTCCCCTTGTCATAAAGCTGAGCTTTGCATTTTGGATGTCCAAGATGAATCAGATTTCATTCTACTAGGAATTACAACATTCTCTTAGGTATATATTTGCTACAGTAAGAAACTGAAACATGCTGTCTTAAAAGGAGAACAAATCTAATAGTCTTATGCATCCATGTTAAATACTTTTCATATTTTTCTATAATATTGAAGTATGCTGTCACAGAAGTGCATGGAGATTAAATATTCAGAATTTGCCAGTTTGATAAACTTTGCATTTAACAGTGTTTTCTTTAGTCAGTTGGATTCTTCTGTCTCTTTATGTGTATCCCTTTTTGTTTTCTCTTGTGACACAGTAAACAAAATAAGTATTCTTTAGGAAGAGGCAATAAAAATTTAACCCTTCTAAAGTTAGCAGGCATATAGCTTTTCTCTGTTGACTTGTTTTAAAATTGACTGCATGTTGTTTAACTTCTGACCAGTTACATTTTTAGATGATAAAGACTGGAAATGCTCACTGTGTAGAAAACTTTTGTTGCTGTAGATGCTGCAGGAATGAAAATTATGGTTTTGTGTTCGCTAAAATTTTGAATTTAACATTGTAAGCCTGTGTAGAAAGTCACCACCCCTAGCTTGAGCTACATTTTAGGGTTTACTTTTTTTTTTTCCTTATCTGATACGATGATAAAACATGGTAGCCTGGCCGTATCCCCATATTGCCTGTGCGCTATACTCAGTTCCATTATAGAGGCACTTTACTTTTGTGATGCAAACAAAATATATGCCAAAAAATGCCTAGAGGTTGTTTACGTGTAATATAAAATAGTTATGTGACAACGTGGAAACACCATTAAGTCTACATTAGCATTTATAATGATTTAAAGAGAATTTTTTTTGTGAATAATGCAATAGAAAAAAACCCCACCAAATACACTTTTCCTGTTCTATTGAACTGGAAGTGTAATGGTTTCTGGGTTTTTTTTTTGTTTTTTAATGCCTTTCTGTAGGATATAGATACTGCTGTTTTGTTTAAAATGTGTTCAAGTATGTAATGATTGCTTCTGTTTTCCACCTCTGCTTTTTTAGATGTTAATTGTTTTGTTTTTTTTTTTTTTTCAGTCAGCAGTTCAAAGAAATTTTGTCCTACAAGGTATGTAAAAGGGTGTGTGTGGGGGGTGATATTTAATTTTATTAAAGAAAAAACGAAAGCCTTAAAAATGCATGGTGGAGAGAAAGCAACACAATGACATCTGCACCACTAATGAACATTTCACATAACACATGTTCCTCCTTGCAATTAAAAGATAACCACTTGTATTTCATTTGATAAGAAGACCCAGTGAAATATAGCACAGTGGATTTAGACATGACATTATTTTTTCTTCTGATTATCATTCTTTTCAACACATTTGTGTTTCTAATGCATAATCATGGAGAACTCAAGTTTCAGTTCAGAAAAAGTTTATTTCCTAACATATTATTAAAAGTAGACCTGTTGACAGTACAGAGGGAGATGGTGACAATTATAAAATCAAGGATGCCTAGATCAGGATAGTGTGTATAATCTCATTAAAACGCAGTGGGGTTTTTTTTCTTAATCTGTTAATCCATGGAGGTTTAAATCACAGGGTTTGTCAACACTATAGAAGTTCCAGCATTTTATTACTTGTGTTGCAGAAGGGCACAGGGGCCGAGGACATTGCTAAAAAAATATTGCTGCTCTTAATAATGTAAGAGTCTGTACAAACGATCTAGGCTGGCTGGTGCCTCAAGTAATCCTAGTTATAAATAACTTCTGTTATACAGCTAGCTATATGCATTTTTATATTTCATATTAATAAATTGTTACAGGTTATTGGCTAGTAGCCAAAGCTGCCATGTGTTAGCCAGATGTTGTCTGTGTCATCCCCACTTCAGTTCCCATTTTAAATTCATTTATCTTTCATTTTAGTGAGATCTAAAAAGACATCCAGAAGTCTGGCAATTGCAAAACTTTTTTTGATGAGAACATTATGCTGTAATTCATTAGTTTATAGCTGCAAAGAATAAGGTTATGATAGCTGTAGGTTTCTACGATGGTATGTTTTGAGACTCTGTTTTTCAAGACGCTCTCCCTATAGGAGAATTAGAAAGTAAAACTGAGTAACTGCACATACAGCATTGAAAACTTAATAGGAATTGAAGGCGTGGGTATTCTAGTAAGCAAGTTAACTGTTTACGCACACACAAAGTTTGGGCAGTTTATTACCTTTGTTATTTTAGAAATGTTTTTCTTTTTTCTGCCAGCAGGGAATGTGACGATTTAATGACTGTGTCATGGGGAAACGATGTAGTTGTAACTTAGGCTCTAGTTGAACTTCTTGGATCACCTCTCTGGGAAGCCAAGGCATTAGAGTCCATCCGGACTTTCAGGTTAAGTGGGGAGCCTTGCCTTGGCTCTAGTCTAGTCGGATGAGCTGAGAACCTGATGTTGCAAAGAGCCGGGTTGTGTTGGGTGCCTGAAGGCCGGTCAGGGGTTCTGTGCCAACATGGATCGTTCCCCTCTCCTCTGAACCCCTCCTTTTCTCCCCAAACTTCCTGTCGCTGCTGCTTCTCTCCTAACAGCCTGTGTTGCCTGTGGCTCTCCTCCTCCATTCTCCAGTAGTCACTGGAAGATAGGATTTCATTCAGGTTTTTTGTGAAATGAGGACTTTTGGATCTTTATGTCCCCTTAATAAAAAGCTACCCTTATTTCAGAATACTGAAGGAAGCTGAAGTTCCTTTAGGTGAAGTTGCTCTCTCTGTCTCACGTGTTCAGAGCCGGGCAGTGGGGCTGGGAAGGGGCTGGAGCACAAGTGCTGTGAGAGCGGCTGAGGGAGCTGGGGGGGCTCAGCCTGGAGAGGAGGGGGCTGAGGGGAGACCTGATCGCTCGCTGCAGCTAGGACGAGAGGAAATGGCCTTAAGTTGCCCCAGGGGAGGTTTAGGCTGGGTATCAGGGAACATTTCTTTACTAAAAGGGCTGTCGGGCCCTGGCATGGGCTGCCCAGGGAGGTGGTGGAGTCACTGTCCCTGGAGGGATTGAAAAGATGTGTAGACATGGTGCTTGGGGACATGGTTTAGCGGTGGCCTTGGCTGTGCTGGGTTAATGGTTGGACCTGATGAGCTTAAAGGTCTCTTCCAACCTAAATGATTCTATGATTCTATGTATATCTATATCTAGAGAAGAGAAGGCTGCG
>KL271428.1:0-13010 GCA_000699545.1 Podiceps cristatus | reverse complement strand
CTTCCATTCCAACCCAGACCTTTCTGTGATTCTGTGATTACAGGAACCAAGCCTTTAAAAATCATCATTTTATATCAGGCAAGAATTTAAAAAAAAAAAAAGTTTTCTTTTTGATGTAAGGTACCTATCCTTTTTTCAGAACTATACCTCTGGAAGCTTTGCTTAGCAGGACACTGGTTTTTATTGTCCCTTTCTTTCCTCCCCTGACATTATAGACGCCTTGGGAAAGATGTTCTAAACTGGTTCTGATTTACTCTGTCCTGCACTTAACACTGCAGCTGTCCCAAAGAGCACAGCTGTCATCAGAGCATTAATTTCATTGTGACACCTTCAAGGCATTTTCTCTCCCCATCCGGCTAGCTCGGTCGTTGGGAAACTGCTATGCTGGCATAGGTGGTGGTTTTGAAGGCAAATGAGGATGGGGTTCTGCCCGCTTGTGTAGCGATCCAAGCAGGGAGCAGGGTGGTGGGGCTAACCCTGGGTGGCGAGGCAGGAAGAAATAAATCAATAGCAGCCGTTGTGGAAGCCTCTGCAGAAACTTTAAGTGGAACAGGGATAGTTTGAGAGTGAATTGTGCTCATTGCACCTATTCAAGGATTTTGTCTTGGCTGTTTATTGATGCAGCGGTGCTGCCCCGCCATGACTGTGCTAAAGGAGGCTGTGCTGCTCCTTGGAACTGAAGGGAAAACTAGTCCGCAGTGTGCCTTTGAGGAGTGCAGTCCTGCATACGTTGCTTCCTGTTCAACTGCTGCGAAGAATTAGAGAAATTTTAGCAGGAAGCAAATATTCATGAGTAGAAATGTGGTTGTGGTTATGCACACTTGATTTACATGCATATTTACAAGCCACAGCAGTATCAAAATTAGGATTTGCACACAGATAATTTTTCTAGAAACATAGTCTTCAACATGATAGCATTTTTGATACTTTTAAATGTTTCATTAGACTTTTCTTTATTTGGAAGAGGGAAAAGGTTCTGGACCAAATTTCTTAACTTTTTTTTTGTTGTTTTTCTAGGAGCACATGATCCTTTGCAGATTTGCAGATCAGACAGCTGTTCAGCTTCCACCTGAACGCAGGCTTATAGGTATGAATTTCTGCAGCTGTTGTGTAAACTATCTTAGTAATGTATTTACCTTGCTATGTAAAATTAGTAGTAGTACATTTATGAACAGGACAATAAATTGCTGTCTACATGTAACACTTGAAAAATTTGAGTTTCTTCACATTTCTCCTCTTGCTATTCTGAACTATAGTATAGAAACCCTTTTCTTCTTTCAGAATTATCAATGCATTTTACTGATTTTTTTTGTTGCTTCACTTTTTTTCCCCTCTTTCTCTCACCATTGTCTGAAACAAATGAGGTCTTTGTAAAGTTCACTAAAGTCCTGCTATTGCCAGTTTACCTTCCGTTAAAAGCAGAGGCTATTTGTAGTAGTGGTTCTCAGTGCGCACCCTTTGTCCTACTTGTAATCGCTGGTCATAACTCTCTAACAAACATCTCATGCCAACTGGAAGCAATAAGGCTAAATTGCAGAGGTTGGACTAGCTTCGGTACAGGCAGGCGTAAGAACATACAAACCTATTTGGCCTACCTCATTACTAGGATCATCGTCATTTTAGAAAAGAAAAAAAAAAACCAACGTTTTTCAGGTTTTGGTGATTTGGGGTTTTTTTTGGGGGGGTGTGTTGTGTTGTGATGGGTTCTTTCGGGGTTTGTTTGTTTGTTTTGGGCGGGGGGATGTGAGGTTTTGTTTTTGTTATTTTTTTTTTTTTTAACAGTGAATAAAATTCATAATTTTAAGACTTTGCCAAGAGCACAGTTTGGCTTAGCCCTTACCTGGGGTACCAGCCTTTCTCATGGTGGGGAAACCTACGTTATAGGTGCAGCAGTGTGTGACTCAATTTTCACCTTTCGGAGTCAGTTCTGTTTCAAGTTTGTAATTTATTGCCATTCTGAGTAAGAGCAGCTGCCTTCTGTTGGGTCATTTCCATGCAATTAAGGACCAAAGTAAGTTGAACCCTGAGATCTTAGTTTCTTGGTCAGGTGTCAGTGATTTCTGAGGGAAAAAAATGCATGAAGCTATCATGAAGATAGTTGGAATTTCATTACTCAGAAGGACACCAAAATGCATAACTTCAAATATTTGGAATAAGCAAAGCCTTTTCTTCATTATGTGCAATATTCTAGTGTTCCGTGACTTACAAAGGGTATCATGTGCTCCTGTCTCCTATTAATATTCTGATGGAAGCTATAAACTATCTTCCAGGTCAGAAAAGACAGAAGGGGCTGGGAACTCTCAGGATCTAACTGTGCATTCTTGGCTTGCAAGAGACACGTAGAAAATATGTTAAAGCAGTAGTAGCAAATAATTGTAATGTTTTTAAAAAGCTTCATTTGAAGAATTCAAAGTATTTCCTATGCTCACTGCACAAAAATAAAATAATGCAGATTCTGAGCTGATAATATGTGTATTAGAATAAATTTATTGGCTTTTTTTGCCATCATCGTATTTGAAAAAAAAGAAAATTTAAAAGGGCAGTGTTCAGTTACCAGTGCAGCACCCCCATTGTCTCCTGCTGCTTGCCCGGTGGACTGAAAATTGGAAAAGGACACCAAAAATTTTCTTGAAAGGTTGTAACTTTAATCTGTTCTCTGTCTCTGAAGCTGCAATTATTATTTCTTTTTTTAGAAATTTAACTTTTATGTGCTTTGCCCTGACAAGAAAAGAAGTATAGATTTTATTCCTCTCCCTTGCCCTACATCATTGCATTTTTCTGTTTTAAAGCATGTTAAGTTCCATGTAATATTAATCTGTTTCAGTGAAAATGACTCCCATTTCAGCATCCTATTTCAGCTTTGAAACTGCTTTTACGAGAATCTTCTTGGGGTACTTTTAAGTTTTGCTTGCAAATAATTGAAGAGTGAATCAAATTGGTGTTACAGCTGTGGTGAGGGGGTTTTGTGGTGTTTTTTTGTTTTTTGTTTTTTTGTTTTTTTTTTTTTTAATTTAATTTGTGCACTGCATGATCAGGCATTGAGAAACCTCTGTAGATTTCATTTAATGAAGGTGGAGACTCTTTTCTACTGTGAGTGGTGGCAAAATTACTTGTTCTGCTACTTTTTGAATATTTTAGGATTGTATTGTAAACTGTATTTTAGCAATCACCCCTGAATTTATGCAGCTTCAGTGAAGTGACAAATAACTTTGTTTCATTACCTGTAAGCCCCTAAAGCGCTAGAGTACAGCATTCTGTCTATGACTGCCATGGCACATGTGTCAAAGGAGTTACCACCAATTTCTGTGAACGTAAAAATACGCAGTTGAATCCAGTTCCGCTACACACAGAAATTCCCTCTTAAATGAACAAAGTTCTGTTTCCCATTTTCACTGGACCGTGAGTGTTTTGTCTACTACATGCAGCAGTGAGACCCCCAAGTGCAAACACCGAATGGTTTTGCGAACATGGCAGCCCGCCTGATTTATTCGGTCTGATCGCGGAAGTGCTCCACGTGTCTCACACAGTCTTACTGAGAGCACGCAGGACCAGGCCCCAGTTGTGACGATCACACCTCCCCCTGTGGGTGTACGCTTTGAGTAATCATGATGTTGCTCTCGGTGGCCGGAGCGTGTATGTGCCATTTTGTTCAATCAACTGCAGAAAATGGTTTTCTACAAAATCACAAATGTAGGAGAGTAGTGCCACAAGAAGTAACTTACGAAAATCTATCCTGTTGATGATATAAACTGGTAATTTCTCCCTGCAACATATAAATCCATACAGGACAGAGTTAGAAAGTTCTTTTTCAGGCCTAACCTTATTATTGTATCTCTAAATTGTCTCCCACCCAATTACCACCACTCTTAAATTCCAAGCCACCAACAGAACAGAGTCCACATGTCATCATGCTGGTGAAGTCAAAGTGGTGAATTTCTTCTGTAACCAAGGAGTTCAGCTGAGGAGGAAAAAATACTTCTGGCCATCAGCTCACTGTGGAAAGACGGAATAGGCTGGACTGAGAACTGTATTAAAGTGTGACGTGCAGCAGCCCCTCTGAAATACAAGGGCACTGAGGGGCACCTTTGTGCCACCTACCCAGGACTTCTGCAGGCACCTAACAGATGCGTACCAGGGCTTGCAATGGTGCAGGCACGCACGCCCTGTATATGTTCAGGGAGACAGGCAGTCCCAGAGGGTAGTGTGGAATGCCAGACTCTTATCCTGACGGCAAACAGAATGAGTGCTCCTGTCTCTTCCCTTCATCTCGGGCCCCAAATAAATTTACCTGTACAGTTCTGTCAGGAACAAGACAAGAGGTAGGATCATTGGCTTTGAGACTGAAGCAGGATTGTGTCTTGGTCATGACGCAAGGCTGTTAGTGCTAGAACATTTCAGGGAGATGCCACATCTTTCTTGCAAGAGAGTTTCAAACTGCTGAAAATGTGATCTGATCATTTGATTCTGTATTTCAGAACATGGTAATCAGTTATAATGAAAAAATACGTAAGGAAAACCAGCCCCATTATCTCGGCATGGCTGTATCAGAATACAAACTTTTAAGCAGAAAAAAAACCCTTGAATTTATCCTTCCCATTTTTTCTGCAGGTAAATCTGAGATAAGATAGTTTTCATTAGGAATTTAGTATTTTTGTTTATAAGCAGTTACGTTCATGTCTCAAATCAATTACGCTGAATCACTGTTTGGTATTTTAGTCTGTTACTGATATTCAGTCACCAGAGATTTTCAGATTTTAGATGGAAGTACAGGAGGAAAACGGTTGTGGTTATAAAGGGAGTAGAAGTTTGGCAATTCAGAGAGCTTAAAGGGTATATTAAGCATTTTTGTTCCTCTTGTGGCTTTTACTTAAATGCATGGATTTTTCTTTAAGTTTTGAGAACACAAAAATAGTTGTGCCTGTTATGTTTCTCCATATATAAAGAGTTAATAATCCTTCCCAAGGTCTTTGCTAAATGAGGGTTACAAGTCACAAATGTGATTTAGAACTATTAATGACTGTCTATTTGAAGTAAAACAGAGATTTTTTTAAGTAGATTTGGAACTTATTTTTTAGATGACTTACTGATGTGTTTTCCTAACATTGACTATTCCAGTGCACGTTTCTGATAATGTTTCTACATTTTTAGAGTTTCCATGCTCTCCTTTGCTCTCGTTTTAGGAAAGCAGTGTATGGGGCTTGTGGATCTGGATCGGGCGTGGGCTGCAGAAGAATGCAACTACTCGGTCCAAGTTATATCTATGGAGCCAGAGAGTTGTTCTCCAAAGAACAATATGTTTGTGGGCATCCCTCCTTAGAGTGTGAAACTTGCGTTTGATTTGAACATAAATCTTCAGTGCACAATGACACCCAGCAGATACAGGCATAGCTGGGAACCAGACATCACTCATCTTGAACCCATTGCGTTTGGAAAAGGAAGAAGCGCAAAAAGTCTTAGAAAGCGAACTGCATGCATGCAGAGCATCACAAATCGTTCTGGTGTCATTAGGCAACTTTTGGTTCTCTTACTGAGGAGTTTCTGGCTCTAACGACTGTGCATGGAATCATATCCATCTGTAAAGGTTCAGAAAAAAGTTGTTCTCATTGAATCATAGAATCATAGAATTGTCAAGGTTGGAAAAGACCCTTAAGATCATGGAGTCCAACCGTTAACCCATCACTGCCAAGTCCATCTGTACCATGTCCTCGAGCACCGCATCTATCCGTTCTTAAATACCTTCAGGGATGGAGACTCAACACTTCCCTGGCCAGCCGGTTCCAATGCCTGACCACCCTTTCGGTGAAGAAGTTTTTCCTAATATCTAACCTAAACCTCCCCTGGCGCAGCTTGAGGCTGTTTCTTCTGGTTCTATCACTTGTTACTAGGGAGAAGAGACCGACCCCCACCTCGCTACAACCTCCTTTCAGGTAGTTGTAGAGAGCAATAAGGTCTCCCCTCAGGCGGACCAACCCCAGCCCCCTCAGCCGCTCCTCATAAGGCTTGTGCTCTAGACCCTTCACCAACTTCGTTGCCCTTCTCCGGACACGCTCCAGCACCTCGATGTCCTTCTTGGAGTGAGGGGCCCAGAACTGAACACAGTACTCGAGGTGCGGCCTCACCTGTGCCGAGCACAGGGGCACTGTCACCTCCCTGGTCCTGCTGCCCACAAGGGAAGGTGATTCTCTCTTTAGTAAAGCTGTCTTGGCTGCTTCAAAATTGCATTCACCGTGAAAACTGCATTTGTGTTCGTAAGCAGAGCAGTTATCAGCCGATAGTGCAGATTGCCAGAGGGACGGAAAAGATCAAATTTACAGTGTTGGTGAAGAAGGCTGCGCAAACGGCGGTGGCTTGACTTTGCTAAAGAATTCCATACTACTGTAAGATGATTATTTTTAGTAAAAGTTCATCGGCATACTTTGGGCATCATTCTGCTCATCAAAAATGTATTCTAACTTACCAGACATTTTTATAAAAGGACTTAAACAATATCTTTAAAAATTACACAATGATTCTGTAACCAGGCATTTGCAAGTGTGTTTAGTTAAAGAAAGCAAACCCCAGTTATCCGTTGACCAGCTAATGGGAGCTAGTAGTGACATCAACAACTGGGTACTTTGCTGCCAGCTCTGCTGACTGAAGTGCATGCTTCTCATTCTTAAGAAACTGGCTGTCAGAAGAAATTTTTGAAGGCAGTTCATCATCTTAATTGATTTTATATTCAGTTTAAAATTTGAACAGAATTGCAGTTGTGGAACCATTTGAAAAAATCAACCACAGTAAAATGAAAATAAATGTTTTTCTGTGCTCTGGCTAGTAGGCCATTTTCTACCGTAATTTAAAATCATCTGTTGACACTAACACAATGGAAAATAGCTCCTAATGAGATTTTTACTTCATGTTTATGCGTTTGATACATCTATGAATTCTGCCATGGATTGATTTAAATATATCTGAAGTTTGGTCAGGGTGAACATACCTTCCGTGCATGTGGCAAACAGAATTACAAGCAATAGATATTGGAGGGGGAAAAAAAGGATCCTGAAATATTTTATTCTTCATGAAACATACCTCTAAAAGATCTAAATACTTGGCTTTTTTTTTTTAATGTGAAGACTGCAGGAAACTGCACACTTATTTGGAAGCACAAAGGTGAGCAAGTAGGTATGAATTCATACCTTTAGCCCCAGTTCTTCAGTAGATAATGCTGAAGTACTTCTGCAGCTTTTTATAGTTACAGGAGTAGCTGGAGGCTGGCAGAGTATGTAGCTAGTATAAAATACATGGCAATACCAGTTGCCTCCAGGATTCTCCCTCATACTTTCCCAAAGAGAACTCAGTTTTTAAAATAGCAGTGTGTCAAGTCTGAACATTATTCATGTTAAATTACTTTCAGAACTCCAGATACTACGTCTGAAGTGAGAAAACGTCTCTTCATTAACTTTTTGTGCTGAAGGAAGAACTCATCAGGGTGAGACACCTGATGTAAGCTGTGATGCTGTTTGCAGTTAGGATTTTCATAATGCTCCCTGCTCCAGGCACTGGGTACCAGTATGAGTGTTTTAATTACGGTGATGTTGAATATTTGGCACAGTCCGATATTACACAATAATAAATAGCTTTCAGTAGAGCAAAAATCTGTGCTGCTACATGCTTCAAAATTTCTACAAGATCTGTCTCAGTAGTCTCTTAACAGTTTTTGGATCTACCAGAAAAGGAGAAGGAATACATTTGGGATGTGTCACAGGGAGCATGTCTGCCACTGAATAAAAGATAAAAATGGCTTTTTTAACAGGCAAAACCAGTATTTCTTGGAAACAAGAGGCGGAGAAGGAGCCTTGGACAACTGCCCAAGAGGTTATTAGGTGCTGTTGTGGTTTAACTCCAGCTGGCAGCTTAGTACCCCGCAGTCGCTCGCTCGTTCCTTCCTCCCTGCGGTGGGCATGAGGAGGAGAATTGGAAAGAAAGGGAAACTCCTGGGCTGAGATGAAGGTCGCCTGCCGGCCGACCCCCACTTCTGTACGGGGCATGCCGCCTATGGTATGGAACGCTCTTTGGCCGGTTTGGGCAACTGTGCTGGCTGTGCCCCTCCTGGCTTTTTGCACCTTCACATTGGCAAAACCCGGGAAGCTGGAAAAAGCCCTTGATCTCTTAGCAGCAGCGAACAACATCAGTGTATTATCAGTGTTCTTCACATGCCAACTCCCATCCCAAATCCAAGACACAGTAGCTACTGGGAGGAAAATCAGCTCCATCCCAGCCAAAAACAGGACAGGTACTTAGCACAGTAAAAGAAAAAAATAGCTAAAGTCACACGAATGTGAAAACCAATCTCTGTTTTGTTTGGTGGGTTTTTTCCCTTTTTTAAAGTATCTTTTTTCATGTTAATAATGCAGTTTCCCACAGGCGTTGCTTACTTGTGACATAAGTAAATTATTTTATATCTGCTGCTACAGACACAACTAGGCTTCACGGGGAGAAAAGGTTTTAGAAGCGAGGGAGAAAACCTGCAAAACTAATGCTGTGTTTATACGCATCACGGCATCCCAGTTTTCTTGGATGAGCCAAACTACAGAAAGTGAGTTTGGGACAGATTTTTTGTTGTTGGTTTTTGGTTTTGTTTTTGTTTGGTTTATTTTCTCCCCTCAGAGATCAGGGATATTTTGATGGTATCTCATAGTATCCATCATCTTGTTGGCTCACAGGATAGTGAGGCTGCATCCCATTTGTAATACTGCTTTGTGACCTTGTTGCTATTGGCATCAACGGGCTATGGTCTCCTTTTTCTCTGGAGAACAATATCTTCCTCATGTCTGAGGATGACTGGGAATAGTAAAGCCTGAACTATACTTAAGGTGAACTGATGTTTGGTTTATTGAAAACTGGAGAGAATCAGATGAAAAAAAAGCATAAAAAGGAGAAGGTATTTTCAACAGCTGATTATGGCTAATTTGACACAGATTCAATTGCCCTCTGTGCCAGGTACTCCCCTCTAGAAATGTGAGCTCATTTATATTAATTTTTAGTTACACATTTCCATATACATGAATGGTATGGAACTAATAGAGCCTAGAATTCCCTAAACAAGGTAACTGGACGTTACATCCTGGAAAGTGAACAACTGTCACTCTGTTCTAGCAGCTTGTTACACGAGGAGCTAGACCTAAATACTGTTTGTGTTTATGTGCCTGGCCGCACTAGGACCAGCTATAGGGTGAATAAAATGTTGTCCTGACATAGTCATAATTTTCCAATTTCTTGCCAGTCATCTTTTGTTACCCTTGTAGCCAGTAGTGTTGGAAAAAGTAAGTTTATAACAGGAAACATATGGCCAAACTGAACTGAGCTTCTCTGTGTGTTATAGTCTGTGTGCACATATATCTTTATTTTTATTCTTTCGTTTTTGTCTTTATTGTGTTAATTATCTGCTTCCTCAGTCCTCTTTCAAGAGGTATTGGCATATTTAGGCAGGGCTATTATAGTGCCCATTTTTCTTGCGTTCCCCTCTCCCAGTGCTAGTTTTCCAACCCAGATGTCTCTTTGGGTGTGTTGGAACAGCATTCCATGCATATTTTTAATTGTTAACAGCTTTTTCTGAGTGTTAAAGTGTGAATTTAAAATCACATGCCAGTGTACTTAATGTGCCCTTTATTCTAATATGTCATTGCTGTGATTTTTAACATTTTTATTAGTATTTGGTGACTTTTGTGACATTTAGTGTTGTAACCTTTCATTTGACATTACAGTTAGAATTTGGAGGTTTTTGGAAGAAATGTATTTTCAAATGTATGAAGATAGAGTAAGTTACTGTACTTTGAACTGTTACCAGTACGACTGTGGTGTAGTTCAAACACCCTCAATGTAATTCTAATTTATATTGCAGAGAAATGCAGTTGTCCAGCCATGGACACAAGACAAAGGAAAATCGGCTCTGTTTGTGAAAGTAATAGAGGGAAAGGCATATCTAAGGTAAAAAATGCAACAGTAAATTCTTCTGTGCCATGGAACAGAAAACAGAAAAGTTAACTTTCCTTTATCTCCAGCATTGTCTTGATGGCCCCAACTTGTGATGTGTTTTCTCAGTTTTAGTGGTTTTTCTTTGGGTTTCTGCAATTTTTTGTTCGCCCCCAAACAGTAGCATGTCAAAGGCCTTGGCATGACTCTGGTTACAGATGTTACCATTTTGGAATGATTAGGGATTGATGGGCCAGAACAGATGTTCCTGAAACCATATTGCGGGTAAGAAAAAGGAGAGAACGTTTGCAGTTTTAGAGGCTGTGTGGGGAGGTGATACTTCTTTCTTCAGGAGGCTACGAAGTGAGATGGAAATCATAGACATGTCAGGCTGGAGGGCTGAAACAGTGGGGAAACAGGTTGTGGCTATGGTATAGTGGGAAATGTTAAACATGGAGCAGATGGGTAAGCTTTCTTGCTGATGAAATAAACGTGAACTAGTCTAAAATTAACTTTTAATTTACTTTTTTAAAAAAAAAGCCACAGAGTAACTACTCCACTGAGGAACATCTGACTTTTATCAGATGTTTTAGCCAAATATTTTCAAGACAGCAGGGGTACTTTTGGTGCAGGCATGTGGAGGGAGGGGAGCAGTGGGGTGTAAACGTGGAGAGGGAAGGGTGAGTCGAATGGAGGGTTGTTACTTGAGATGTTCCAGCTGTGGAACTCACTCCCTCTAGCAATTTTGTTTCCAGTCCCCCCCAATATGTTTGTTGAGATATTTTTCAACTGGTATTTCCTGGACTCTGGACCATTTCTGGGTTATCTATGGCTGTTTGAATTGATAGCTATAAGAGCTGTTTATGTGGTTTTTGTGACAAGCTGACCTACTGTTTGGTTGCATTCAGTCTATATAAAAATACATATTAAAACACAAACGTAAGGTGAATAAAATCATGTAGGTGATTTTTAATAGCTTGTATACAAAGAATCCTATTTTTTTTCCCAGAAAATGCCAAAGTGGTGGCCTGGATAACATAACCAATTTAGTGTAGAACTCTGGGGTTGCCAATAAGTTTGCAAACTTCAAGGTAAGTGATCTTTTTTATAATGTGCATCTTTCTTTGTGGTATCTGTGGCCAGTGGAATTCCCCATGACAAACTACAACTGAGCCAGGTTTTAAATCAGGGTTTTAAATAGAGGTATTTAAAATAAGGATAATGAAGTTATCCATAGTTAAAATAGATGATAGGGAAGAATGATGGGGGATAGAAGCCTCATGTTTTAGAACTTAAGCCAAGAGCTTTGTGCCAATTACTGTTCATTAGAGACATTGTCGTTCTTTCTCAGAAGCCTCCAGCCTGGATCACTGTTGGCAAACAGAAGAACCAAAGGTCTGATCCACTGTTGCAAATCCCAGGCACCTTCCTTTAATTGAGGTCTGCAGTGGATGACTTCTTAAAATCAATTTTTATTCAACTTTATTCTTCAGCTACTAAGTGGCTGGTGAACTGCATAGCTTCTGGTTATTACGATTTTTGTCCAGCTAGCGTTATTTTTCATGTACTTCAGCATAAACTGTAGATTTCTTTCATGAACAGATACCCATTTTCACACCCCTGCTGTGCTACAGTACTGAGCTGTAATACATATACATGGCTCTGGTTCAGTATAAGCTGGGATGATGACATAATGGGCTGGTAATAAGTCCCGGTGTATTTTATTGACATTGCATGTTGCCCAAGAGGCCAGTTGTTATAGTAGGTGTGTGTCATTTTGCACATTGCTTTTGCATGCTTTTGGCTAATTCTGTACAAATAGCTAACGTTTGGCACCCATGAAGGTTGTTTTTATTCATCTGGCACGTTCCCATTCAAATACCCATTTAATGCGGTCACCAACTATAGTAATAGTTAAACAATACTGTAAATGGACATGTTTTCTTTGTTGAGATGGTCGCTGACACACTGAATTCTTTTCATTAAGTAATTTGACCACAAGCATCTCTCTACTTTGGAAAAAGAAGAGGAAAAAAGCTGTAGCAAAAAGATTTTTTTTTTTTTTTTTAGTTTTCATATTTGCAGTGCTTATATAGGGAGATATAATTAGAATTTCGGGATAAATTGCACAAGGTATTGGATGAAAATCAAGACTAAAATAAACATTCAATTCCTCTTTTTTGCATTTGACCATTACACACAAACGTTTGGTTAGAAATAGATACTTCATCCATGGAGTAACATTTCATGTTCAAGTAGGATTCTGGAAAAGAAAATTCCTTTTAAAGTGATTTAAAGCAATTTTGCAATTTGAAACCTTCAGTTAGTTTGTGAAGCTTTTACTACAATTGGATTACTTTTATATGCTCTGTAATAAATACCAAAAAACCCTCTAAAGTAAAACATGTTCCAGCTGAATAACACTGAGAGAATTTGCAACTGCAGATATTTTTAGTTCTTGGTAATCTTACATTAGTAGGCTATCTATATATATTAGTATACACAATAGCTACTGTTACAAGAATACAAACCATTGGCATGTATACTGTCAAGCTGATGGACATAAATGACCTAATTAATTTGATTTTAGCACTTGCCTTGCTTGAAAGAAGTGGGAGCATTCAAGTTCTGAGGACAACACAGCACCATTCTTTGTCTACCATCCTTATTCAGAATTTGCTGCTGTACCTAGAGATCACTAGAAAGTATAGATTTAAAATTTTTCATGATAGTCTTGTGCATCTGATCTTGAAGAATGTTGGTGTCTTTTGGAGGGTCATTCTGTCAACCAGGAAAACGTAGGCATTCACATGCACAAACTTGCTGTGACTTAACGCCTACCTTCATCTACAGAGAAGAGGCAACGCAGTGCAGAAGGCAGTAAGACCAAGTTTTTAGGTATTGCTGTCAAGCTGGTTTTGAACAGTAACACTTCATTCCTGGGTGATCAAGTCCAGTAGACTCATACCTTACGTGAAGCACAGCAGTTTTCTGCAAGTGTGTTGTGGTTTAACCCCGAAGGGTAACTAGACCAGGCAGCCGCTCGCTCACCCCTCCCC